>CAJHNH020008477.1:897834-930334 GCA_905116865.2 Candidula unifasciata
GAGTATGAAAGCATATAGGTCTGGAGAACTGGGTAGAGAGAGAGAGAGAGAGAGAGAGAGAGAGAGAGATAGAGAGAGAGAGAGAGAGAGAGAGAGAGAGGGAGAGAGAGACAGAGAAAGAAACTTAGAGGGACTTTCAGGTGCGTCGTGAAGAGAGCGACGTTCTGTAAAGTATCTGCTGACTGATGTTGATGATATTGAAATGGGGTGTTACTTTTCAGTCACCGTGTATGCACATGAGGCAAGAAGTCAGGAAACACATAATTCGTGCCCTCAAACTCCCAACATACAATCCGTGCCTTCAATCTCCCAACATACAATCCGTGCCTTCAATCTCCCAACATACAATCCGTGCCTTCAATCTCCCAACATACAATCCGTGCCTTCAATCTCCCAACATACAATCCGCGCCCTCAAACTCCCAACACACAATCCGTGCCCTCAGACTCTCAACGCACAATCCGTGCCCTCAAACTCCCAACATGCAATCTGTGCCCTCAAACTCCCAACATACAATCTGTGCTATCAAACTCCCAACACACAATCCGTGCCTCCAAACTCTCAACACACAATCCGTGCCCTCAAACTTCCAACATACAATCTGTGCTCTCAAACTCCCAACACACAATCCGTGCCTCCAAACTCTCAACATACAATCCGTGCCTCCAAACTCTCAACACACAATCCGTGCCCTCAAACTCCCAAAATACAATCTGTGCTATCAAACTCCCAACACACAATCCGTGCCTCCAAACTCTCAACACACAATCCGTGCCCTCAAACTCCCAACATACAATCTGTACTCTCAAACTCCCAACACACAATCCATGCCTCCAAACTCTCAACATACAATCCGTGCCTCCAAACTCTCAACGCACAATCCGTGCCCTCAAACTCCCAACATACAATCCGTGCCTCCAAACTCCCAACATACAATCCGTGCCCTCAAACTCCCAACACACAATCCGTGCCTCCATACTCGCAACATACAATCCGTGCCCTCAAACTCCCAACACATAATCCGTGCTCTCAAACTCCCAACATGCAATCCGTGCCCTCAAACTCCCAACATACAATCCGTGCCCTCAAACTCCCAACACACAATTCGTGCCTCCAAACTCTCAACATACAATCCGTGCCCTCAAACTCTCAACATACAATCCATGCCCTCAAACTCCCAACACACAATTCGTGCCTCCAAACTTTCAACATACAATCCGTGCCTCCAAACTCTCAACATACAATTCGTGCCTCCAAACTCTCAACATACAATCTGTGCCTCCAAACTCTCAACATACAATCAGAGCCTCCAAACTTTCAACATACAATCCGTGCCCTCAAACTCCCAACACATAACCCGTGCTCTCAAACTCCCAACATGCAATCCGTGCCCTCAAACTCCCAACATACAATCCGTGCCCTCAAACTCCCAACACACAATTTGTGCCTCCAAACTCTCAACATACAATCTGTGCCTCCAAACTCTCAACATACAATCCGTGCCTCCAAACTCGCAACATACAATCCGTGCCTCTAAACTCGCAACATACAATCCGGGCCTCCAAACTCGTAACATACAATCCGTGCCTCCAAACTCACAACAAACAATCCGTGCCTCCAAACTCGCAACATACAATCCGTGCCTCCAAACTCGCAACATACAATCCGTGCCTTCCATCTCCCAACATACAATCCGTACCTCCAAACTCCCAACATACAATCCGTGCCCTCAAAGTCACAACATACAATCCGTGCCCTCAAACTCCCAACATACAATCAGTGCCCTCGCAACATACACTGCTGCCAATGATCCATCGATGCAGCTGTTTACCCATCAAGGGATAAGGTCTACAGGGAACCAGCTTGTTGTTGAGGGAGAGAGTGACAGGGCTAGTCCTCTACGATCTGAATTATTACTGACCGTAATGAGAGAGCTAAGAGAGAGCGACATGAGACATCTACGAGAAGGCAGAAGAGTCCCAAGAGAGAGAGAGAGAGAGAGAGAGAGAGAGAGAGAGAGAGAGAGAGAGAGAGAGAGAGCCACGAGCAAGCTATGACAGTGCCACGACCTCTGTTTGATTGTTGCCACGTTTCAGTTCCTGCAAAGGCCACGACCTCATCGCAGCATAGGACTCTGTTAAATTGTTAGAGATGATATATTCGCTCCGAATGTCCTCATTCATTTGTTCTGCGATATTGCCACAAACACACAGCCCGCCAGATTGATGGGCGAATCAATCAATCACATTTGTTATTTTTGTGTTATGAAACATAAACCCGAATTTGTTTTTTGCCTTTCCATTTAGAACAGGGTGTTGCTTGTCCAGTTATGTGAAATCTTTAAAAGCAAATTTCATTTCGAACAAGGACAATGGGTTTGGAAGCTGCATTTTGGGAAGGAGATAGAATATATACTTACGGTATCCATCTGCGCATCATGGCGTGAAAAGAATTAATTAGGAATTTTCTGATGAAATTAAACGTATTGGGAAGAAAGGTAACGCAGGTAACGCAACCTAGATGTTAACCACAACACAATATACTAACTTCATATAGGTTTATTAGGGTCGGTATATTCGACAACTGTTTTGCGCGAAAAGGTAGGATACGGTTGGAAGACACCAACACCCTTCCCTCCCCCAGACAAAGATTTAGAGGTATTTTCAAAACTTCCAAGCCTATACAACTAATAACAAATCATACGTTTCACTTATTTGTAAGATAATTCAATGAATACAAAATGGTATTAGGAAACAGCAACAATGCAGACACCCAGATACAAGCCAGGGTTACGACCATAGTCTTTATCCAGAAAACTACAGAAGAAAAATGCTAGAAAACTGAAGCTTCACTGTTCCCTGCACAACAGGCACAATAAATTGTCCAAACTTGATTATTCACAAGAAGAATCTTGGAGTCACGGGCGGAGGACAGCTGTGAAATATTGCTGGCCAACGATGGCAGGAACAGCTGGAGGCATTTGAAACGGTTTTAGTACTGTCAAGGGGGGAAAAAAGGCACTGGGCTGAAAACAGGACTAATGATAACGTCCCGAGAGAAATCAACAAGCATTAACAAATGCTGAAAGCAGTACTGCAGACAAGACATATTGCCTTTCTTTGTTTTATTATAGATGGTGCGTGGCGTTTGTTATCCTTAACCTCCCGACTCATGTCTCTTCTGCTTTATC
The DNA here is from genome assembly GCA_905116865.2 of Candidula unifasciata. NCBI lineage: Eukaryota > Metazoa > Mollusca > Gastropoda > Stylommatophora > Geomitridae > Candidula > Candidula unifasciata. Next base: position 901,025 of record CAJHNH020008477.1, read on the forward strand.
TCCTCATCCATCCATCCTCACAATTTCTTCTTATCATCATCATCATCAATCTTATCATCATCACCATCTTAGTATTATTATTATTATTATTATTATGATTATTATTATTATTATTATTATTATTATTATTATTATTATTATTATTATTATTATCATCCTAACCTTCAAATTGAGCATCGGTTCCTAACTCCAACTAAACCCATTGTTGGAATATTTGCTCATGAGTGATGCAAAGATAAATGATTTTCATAATATGCTAACCAGACTCATGTCAACACTCCTCTTACGACATTGTATTACTCCTTGCAGTCGTTACGGATACAAATGTTGCTCAGTAATGCCGTGATCAGACGCTATAATGTGTTTCAAAAGTCGTACCTTCACCCTGTAACAAATATCTCGAAAGCTGGGCGGATCAATACGATTTTTTGCAGGTGACTTTATGATTTTATAAGTTGCAATTGCACAGATGCTGCTGTTTTCTTAAAGTGGTGAATTTCTTTGATCTTTGCTTGACTTATAATTTGTGTACCCCAAACAATTGAATGTACAGTAATTGACACATGGTGGAGAGTATGTTGAAAACAGTTCACATGTGCAGCAACGTGTGGTGATTATTTTGATAGCCTGTCCCTCATAGAATGAAAAACTGTGTTCATCACGAGAGGCTTGTGCTGAAGATCAAGGCATGAGAGCGAAACGCAAGCAATTTGATGGCCTAAAAAGTTTCTCTTACTAAATTTACTCGTTACTGTAAGCATGCTGATCGTTTCCGTTGAATCGGTATCTGTTTTTCATACACCGAAAGAGGGGTAAAATGAAAACTAGATGTGTGTGTAAAGGCAAAAAATAATTCTTACCAGGACATGATTATTACAACAATGCCTGCCAAATTTCAAAAAAGTTATACCGAGCGCTAACTAAGGTACAGATTTTAAAAGTTGGACACGACTTATGGGACTGACTATACCAGCTGCACATCCCCAGTCCTCGCCATGTGCTCAGTCTTCTCATTCTCAAACGTACCCAAAGTGAAAGTGTCTAGTTCCAATACTACTGCTACAGCATCAGAAGCAGTAGTAACAGCAGTAGCAACAACAACAACTAATATAACTACCACAACAACGATTACCACTTTACACATACGGCACCATTTACTATTAGCACCATCCTCACAGTTAAAACAACAACAACAACTAATATAACCAATACAACAACGATTACCACTTTACACATACGGCACCATTTACTATTAGCACCATCCTCACAGTTAAAACAACAACAACAATGACAGCAACCAGGACTTTGACCTACTTGGGAAACAGCCACAAAATCTGCACATCTCTGGTGGAGGCCAGACAGAACCACCAGGCGGCGATGAGTGTCAGAGTCCAGGTGTGACCCAACGCCTGGGCAGAGTTCATCTTACCTTCCTCAAATCTGCAGAAAATAATCACATGCCATCAGGATTCGAACCACACAGCGTTGCGCATAGAATGCAGAGTAATCAAAAAATAAAGTTTTTATGACTTTGTTATATAAGGTATATAGTAAAAGTAAAAAAAAAGTAAAGGACCCTTTTCCACGCCTTTAGGCGTATAGGGCATATAGGGCTAGACCTATATTTTATAGACCAATCGGCACAAGATGGGTGATGTGGTCAGAATCACGCCGGCCGCCTTTACTTTCCCGGGACTGTACCGATACCCACTCAAAGCTGGGTCGACCTGGGAGGTATATAGTACTAGACTTAAATGTCTTATTAAACAAATGACTGCTGCTTGTGCAATGTGGTCAACATGATACCAGCCGCCTTTACTTCTCAGGCCAATACCTGGTACCCATTTTAGGCTGGGTCGACCAGGGCCTAGATAACAATTTTTTTAATCGGTCTCGTTGAGGATTTAAACCCCTAACGTATGGGCAAGCAGGCGACCACTGACTTTTTATACTTTTATCATCTATGTAAGTCTTTGATGCCGGCAGACAAATATGTTTTTAGATTCCTATACATCCGAGAGCCTTTAGCGGAAACCAAAATTCTGGCTCTATGTTGACAAACAAACAAGTGACTCGTTTTCAAGCCGTGAGATGGGCATATGAGCGAGCCCATATTGTGTATAGACCAGCTGCCGCCTGTGAGTTAAGTGATACACTTTTAGCTCCCAGTGACACTCCTACATACTGAACACGTCACAAACTGATGGCCGATTGCTCTATGAGTCTAGCGTCATGTGACCAAATATGAAACTGGCGTTTAAAAAAACGGTTACTTTTTACTCTTTCACTCGAATGTTTACACTTATTAGTAAAATGCTAAAAAAGCGGGATCTAAATTCTACAGTCTGAACTTCATCGCGATAGTTTGGTAATCCCATATAGTTTAGACTCTTCGCAGAATGGCTAGGCGTCTACTGAGAGCGTTGAACAATGAACGAACTTTGTAGATCCAGCGACGATTCTTATTGATTTTAGTAAAAGCACACTCATGAATCGAACGAGGTCCTCCGAGAAGTACAATTTTTTTAATCAACTAAACTTCTTGGTCAACCCAGCCTTAAATAAAACTATAAAAACAAAGTTGTGGGAAGTAAAGGCGGTTAGCGATTTGCTGACCACTTCCCCCCCCCCACCGCCTCTCCCCTGCCAAATGCCGATTGGTCTATAAAATCTAGTTCTAGCCCTATATGTCCAATAGACATGAAAGCGTGGACATTGTCCTCTACTTGCTTTACCTAATCGGTACTTGTTGCTGGGAGTGGCCGCCTTTACTTCCCCGAAAACTACCTGGTAATCATTTGTGGCTAAGTCGACCCACGAGTACAATTTAATTTTGAAGAAAAAACTAATATTAGCCTAGATGCGAATATGAAGTCAAGATGTTGAGGTTGGCATACGAGCCTCTAATCACCATTACCGCGCTATCATTAGTAATGAAATACAAAAACGTGTTGAACTGGACTTTTTTTCAAAAATGACCTTAGCTCCTAGGTCGACCCAGCCTTGAGTGGGTACCGGTTGCAGTCCTGGAAGTAAAGGCTGCCGGTGTGATGTTCACCACATCACCCATCTTGTGCCGATTTTTCTAAAAAAAATATAGGTTTAGCCCTATATGCCCTATACGCCTAATGGCGTTGAAAACGTTCTTTACTTTTTTTAATTAACTTACAAAAAAAAAAAATGTTAGCTGGTTTTGTTATTACAGTCGACGTCACTGCAGTCTGGGTATCCCATTCCCGCTCACTTCTCCGATGCAGCAGCAATTCTACGATACCTCTACTAACTGTTCCGGTATGCAGCTGTTTCCTATTACTCGAAAGCGGCGTAGACGTGCTTACCCGTGCATTACTCCTTTGTCACGCAATCGTATTATTGACAGAGATTCATCACTATTTACTCCCCCTGTCGGTAGAGCGTTGAGGGTTCATGCTCTGTCCCTGCTTCTTCCAACATCCGTTGAGGCGTCGCTTGTGTCGACGTTGGAGTAGTCACACAATCTCACTAGGCTGTCCTGGCTTCTGTTACTGTCTCCCGTTGGTTACTGACGTTACTAATTGCTCTCGAACAAAACTTTGGATGGATTGTAACTAGTTAGATTAGTTCCACTTGCTTCGACCTTCATCGTAGGTAACATTCCAGTGATTGGTTGTCTGAGCCTGTTTACGCCCGAGTCTATCTAACGATGAAACACCGAACTGGCTCTTAGCTCATTCAGCACCAGCAAGAGATATTGTTTTCACTAGCTTTGCCCTAAGAAGTTGTTCCTTCCACTTATCTGCCGTCTCCAAGGGAAGATATGAGACATTATAACCAGTTCCTCGGGGGAGGGGAAGGGGGGGACAATCTGTAGATGTACCTTGGAATGGCCACTGAATTGGAGGACTGAGCACGTATGGGAATGCATTATGTGCTGTGGCATCGATTGTGATAACAAAACAATACTAATTGAATTTCTAGCTTGCAGCTCGAAGAAAGTTCGTTTTCAAAAACTGTCACATAAATGCGACCTGAGATTTAAAATAAAAATATGTGCAGAATATAATATCTACCATAACTGGCTAGGCCACACAGTTAAGAAGTATAGAATGTTTGTGAAACCGAACAAACGCACAATGAGTTATTTGGTATTGAATGTGTTAAACATTTAGGTAATACCTCACTGTTAAGTTAATTAGGTAATCTCGATTCCAACTGGTGACCCCATTGGTGCCCTTTTCCTGTGCCGAAGAAAACCACAGATAGCACGCGCAAGCATTAGATGCAGAAGACAGCCGTCATTAGTGCCAACACAAACAGTCCCGCACCAGAATTGCAGTTAGTTGTCGGTGTAAGCCGCTGTAACCATAGATCTCAATAGATTCATTTGTAGACTGGAAGGATATAGTTTCGTTGCCCAGCTTCTGAGCTGAGTGCATGACATAACACTGTGAGCTGCGGATTTTATTTGAACTGTGATAAACATTGTATGTGTTTTTCGTTGGCACAGGAGCGGAGCAACTATGGAGCGACCCGTTTACTATGAAGCTGAAAATAAGATTTCCAGATTACCAGACTACCAGACTGAGACGCAATGAATCGCATAAGGCACCAACATAGGTGTGGCAACAGGTCATTCACCATTTTCTCAATCTGCAGTTTACAAAACAATCCACGATGAGCCCAGTCGAAAAGCATTCTAGTCATAATCATCATCATCATCATCCTGTTGAGCTGTTTTTAGCCATATAGGGCTTGTGATCTAGTCCCCCATTCAGTTCTTTACGACGCAATTCTTCGATATAAGGGATTAAATCCAGTCCTTTGATATGAGCAATTGAAAGCAGTCCTTCTACATACGGGATTAAATCCAGTCCGCCCGCTTTGGCCTGTCTCAACAACGTTTATCTTAGGTTTTCTCTTGAACCTCATCGCTTTTTCAGGTCATTTGCTTCCCATATTAGTACCTGTTTGGGGATTCGCTGATCGTTTTTTTTTTCTCATGGTCTGCTCAATATGTTGCCATCTTTTCGGTTGTGTAGCTGGGCATGCAAGTTGTTGTTCACACATTTTTTTCTGATTTCGTCACCTTTTTTTAAAACTCCTCCAGTAAACATCCATACGACCCCCTCAACAGATTCATCAGAAAACCTTATACAATCATTTCCCGTCTACGAACAGGACACTTCAGGTTCTGCTACCACATACATAAAATACAGTATGTATAGTCCCCACAGTGTGTGTGTCAGATGGGACCACAAATACATGAGCACTTTCTGCAGACCTGCCAACTGTACTTCAAACTACAAAGAAAAACCTGGCCTAAAGAGTAAAGTTTGGAGAGGTAGCTATGAGGCACCACTCAGGAACTGCAACCGACACTCGAATTCAGAGAGGCAGCCCACCTGACGATATGCCCCGAGCATACGAAACCAAAAGCAAAGAATAAGAAGAACAAAAAGTCTTCCCAATAATGCATTTAATTCCCATTCTAAGATGTCTTTTGTGGTTCTGCAACTTCCATTGACATATTTTAAAAACTGAAATTACATTAGAATTAAAACTGCGCCACTTAATTTTCAGACAGTATCATTTCGAGTTTCATATTTTTTCTGGTGTTTAAAATCTGCTGTTGCCTTACAATAAGTATCCTAATTTCGTACTTTGTTTCCTTGGGAAATCAAAATTGGCATCTGATTATGTCAACTGATCTGTCAGTTGAAGGAAAAAGACTTAACCAAGTCAATACATTTAAATATCTGGGAACAATTATATCATCAAATGGAAAATGTGTGACAGAGTTTAAAAACAGAAAAGGTCAAGCGAAAGCTGCATTCAGAAAATGAAAAATATCTTTAGCAATAAATCGCTCTCATTAAATGTCAGAAAGAGGCTGCTAAAATGTTACATAGAACCTGTTCTGCTGTATGGCAGCGAATTTTGGAATGTCAGTGAACAAATTAGGAAGAATTTGGAAGCAAGAGAGATGTGGTTTCTGAGAAGAGTTTTACGAATACCTTGGACAGCCAGAGTAACAACGATTGTTTGAAAGAGGCCAATGAAAGTAGATCTCTATATACAACAATAAGAAACGGACAAACACTGTTCTTTGGCAACATAATGAGAAGAGAGCCATTCGAGAACATCGTGACAACTGGAAAGATCAGTGGTAAAAGGGATAGAGGTAGACCAAGAGAGACGATGCTGGATGCACTGAAACTATAGCATGGAGGGATACCATCAAGAGAGCTGTTCCAGTCAACCAGGGATCGTGATCTGTGGAGACGCATGAGCGCTTACGCCAGTTAGCAGGGCACATGATGATGATGATGATGATCTGTTAGTATTTGACTCCTGTTGGACGTAGGCTTCATTTTAATGTAAAAGTGTTCTCATAACAGGTATAAATTCCAGTATGGAGATGCAAATTTTGCAGGTCACTCAAAGCTGACAAGCTGTACAGATAGGACACAGTCATATACATGTAAGGCAAGAACAAAGGATTTAGTATTGAAAAAAAAAGGATGAGGTTGGAAGCTACATTTTGATAGATTTGAAGGTTTGGTAAGCAACTGTAATAGCATTAGGCCTGTCAGTGCTAGTAGATAACAACGAACCTCTGACACAATTGCATCATCTGGGAGTCAAGCCAGGTGAAACACGTCCATGTATTCAAGGGGGAATAGAAGGCTTTATAATAAGAACAATCAATAGAGGTGCCTGGTGCGGTCGCTAGATCGAAGGAAAAAGCACGAATGGGATTGCATAATGTGCAGTGACGTCGACCGTGATAACACAAATATTGCTGGAATTTCTAGCTTGCACCTCAAAGAAAGGCAATAGGAAGATAGTACGACGAGTTCAAAAACTAACTTAAACAAAATCTAGAAAACGTTTCAGCGACAGGCCTTCAATAGCACCCCGCCCCCTCCCAAGTTCACCGTGTTACAGTAACTAGGGCGCTGACATGCCTACCAGAAGGTCATCTACTAAAACTTCCGGAAGGTAACAGTGCCGATATAATCACTTAGGTGAACCCCACCCCCGCCTCTCCCTTTCCCTACGAGTTTCCGGGGTTTGATGAACGCTAAATTGATTTCCTACAATATTTGTTATTGGTTAAAGAAAAATGTGGGACAAAAAAGGTGCATCTAACATCTTTGCTTCATAGAATAACTGACACTAAAATACAGTGGTATCTCGGTACACATCCGTTTTGGAATAGGTCCAACTTGGAATACGTCCTGTTAAGACACGAACATTTTGCTCGGTATACACCCTTTGTTTGGAATACGACTCGCGTCTTATAATTACGAAATCACACTCTTACCTTGTTTACCCCCTCTTCCCCCCACCCCCATCTCTTTCTCTCTCTCTCTCTCTCTCTCTCTCTCTCTCTCTCTCTCTCTCTCTCTCTCTCTCTCTCTCTTTCTCTCGGGCTAGGAGGAGTTTGAGATAGAGTAAACCCCTACTTCATTAATCAAGTAAATGTTTATCAAATGTATCAATGACAAAAACTTTGCACAGAAGTACCACCCCACTAAAGCCCACACAAGCCCACACAACTGGAATGACCAGGCATTTACGCATGTCCGAAAGAGCCTGAGCAGAAGACAGAAACAAATATTTTTTAGTATCAGTCAAATACAGAGAGTCCAGCCAGGTCCAGCTAGGGAAAACACACGGAAAACAGAAAGGAAAACAAACAAAATACCAGAATTTCAGCTTATTGAAGTTTTGTTGAAAAGAGAACCTTCTTCCGAATATTCACATCTCGATTGGCGCCAGAGAGGTCAAATGAGGTCACATGTTTATTTATTTCACCTAACTGCTTTTGTATTTATGTATTTTAGGATAAGGCAGTGTTTAAAGTATCCCCCCCCCCCCTCCTCTCCTCGTGTGGGCGCCAGGGCCCATTTGTGAGGGAATACAAGAAAAGACCCTCTGCTTTCCCAGCAAGCATTTCGTATGAGTCGACTAACTGGGGACTTCCTTCAAAGTCGAAGTACACCTGTCTGAGCGGCAAGAATCAACAAGCTGCACACCAATAAGCCAGTAAAACGGATGTACACTCAAAACTCGACCCTCGCACAAAGCTAAAGTCTAAACAGACGAATAAGAAGGGCTTTCCGCCGGAGCTTACAGCCGGTGAACAAAGAAGAAGAAGAAGAAGAAGAAGAAGAAGAAGAAGAAGAAGAAGAAGAAGAAGAAGAAGAAGAAGAAGAAGAAGAAGAAGAAGAAGAAGAAGACGAAGAAGAAGAAGAAGAAGAAGAAGAAGAAGAAGAAGAAGAAGAAGAAGAAGAAGAAGAAGAAGAAGAAAAAGAAGAAGAAAAAAAAGAAATTACATTGTAAGAAGCATGTCAATGTGTAATATACCAATAGCAATATGATTTTTCCCCATGGGAACTGGTTTATCCTTTAAAGTCGGACTGTGTATACCTGATAAGCGAGGAACCAACAGTCTGCATACAAATAAGCTAGATAGGTAAAACGGATATGCATACAAAACTCAAGTTCTGGAACACCGTGCGGATGGGGAATTTATAGCCGGTGAACACAAAGACGACGAAGAACAAGATGAAATCGAAGAGTGTATAGACGTTCTTGGTTTTAGAGACGCTATTAATTCCTGTTTTTTTTTTTTCCTTATTTTGTTTATTTATCCTACCCTTTCAGGTATTGATCATAGATCAGTTTAAAGAGAAAAACTGCCTCACATACACTACATGGATCTCATCCTCCAACATTCCGGAGAAGGGATCCAGAGTGACACACACCAACTGTGGCAATATCAACATTACAACACTCATTCTGCATTGAGACAGCCAGTACCAACAAGGTACTAACACTACCGTACTGCTCAAGAGACGAAAAAATAATACCGAAATATGGATCGGAAAACATTCCGTAGAGATTAGCCTAATGGTACCCCCCCCCCCCCCCCCCCCCCCCATCCCTAAAAAAAAAAGCAAGAAGCGGACCATTGTTTTTGTTGACTGACCTTCATACAAAAAAAAAAAAATTATTATAGAGCACAAACTGATAAGTTTTTAAAACATCGCAAAAGGCAAAGAACTGCCCACGAGAGAGAACCGCAAGGTGTACAAAGCAACCATCATTAACATATGAATGGAGACATAGGCGGTTCAAGCAGTCGTGGCGTATCTTTCAGAGACAATATTACATATGGCAGAGACAGCTCATTCTACATGCAACCTTCACAAGGTACACCGTTTGGTAAGTACGACACACCTCAGAGGTGCACTAGGAATCAGCTGATTCTCCATGTAGCCCTCACAAGGTTCACCGTTTGGTAAGTACGACACACCTCAGAGGTGTACATGGAATCCAGAAATATTAAAATTGAAACTAAACAATTTTTCTTGTCTTGTACCAGACACAACTAGAATATATACGATACAAAAACCTACCGTGTTATGTTATGTTATCACAATCGACGCCTTAGCAAATTAGGCATCCGCAAGCGTGCGCAGTCCTCCAGTGCAGCAGTCACTCCAATGTGGCTTTACTGACTGCTCCTATGAGGAGTTGGTTATAATAATCATGTATTTACCTCAAAGACGGCAGAGTCGTGTTAACGTTAGAGATCCGCTATTATACCCCCCCCCCCTCCCCCCTCCCACCCAAACCTAGTCCGTACAGTGTTGCTGTGTCTTAGACAACGAATGTACGATAAACCCTATTCCAATAGACAAAAACACGTAAATGAACGTATCCCTAAACTCACATGAGAAAACACCAACATAGTCAAAGAATTCCCCAACGAAGCGAGCTCACACAACCGTCTACAAAGTGTGAATTCAGGCACACCACATACTGCTGGCCAAAATGTGATCCACATAAACAACAGGAGAACAATGGAACTCCATTACTAGGGCACAAACTGATGCGTGAGGTTGGAGGGATGGGGACAGGGGGAGGGGTGAGGTGAGGGGGTGAGAGTGGGGAGGGTAGAAAAAGAGTCAGCTGTCAATGAAATGTCATTACAGAATCATCAGTCACGCTGTACAGTGTATGTGTGTGAGAATTCTGTCTAATTATTTTACTGTCTCCATGGGTTTGTCTGCGAGCTTTCCTGTTTGTCTGCCTGCAAGTCTGTGTGTGTGCATGCTCATCTGCCTGTCCCCACAAACATCATGTGTCACGCCGACAAACCTAGTCGTCCTTGTTCGTCATCCCACACGATCACCAGAATCACAGATTCGGACAGTGCTTATATCCCACCATGATCTATGTGACCAAGCCATCCATGTATCTATTTATTTCTACTCCATTTGTTCCTTTACAATCACACTTGCCTGGTGTCCCCAAAGTTTCCAGTGTTTTTCCTATCTTATAGCGTGTCCAAACAAGCTGACTGTCTAATCTACTTCCTCTAATCAATTTGTCGTCAAGACACGTGTGCCGTTAACATTAATTTGTCAATTTGGTCATAATAGTCCGTCCCAGAAGTTGTGGCCCACTTTAAACGTCTGTAACCGTTTGGTGTCAGTTGTTGATGCAGCCTGGTCATAATTCTGTCCTGTTAAGAATGTTTTTTTATGTAAATAAACAGCTAGTTTAGATGTTTGCCTTATTTGCAGTATATGGAAACACACACACTCAAGACACTCATTCAAAGCAAACAATCAGCTTGCTAAGAGTAACGGAAACTTTTCAAAAGATCAAACTTTATTTATCAAACTATTATTATCAAACTCACGCGTTTCATAAACTTCTCACTGTCACGTGGTCATCGCCAGCATTAGTTTCATGTCATTTGCAGAATTTTCATTGTATGTCGGATCATCATCATCATGTAGCAGGTCCTTTGCAGAACGCCGCTCTCATCACAGTCTGCCTGAAAGAAACTCGGTCTCTCGCCAGTTCTCCCGCCTCATGCACTTTCACACTTAAGGAGTCACTTATATCCTGTGCCCATCTTCGTGTCGGTCGGCCCCTGCCCCTCCTTCCTGGTACCATACCTTTTGCTATGTTTTTCCATTCCGTCGTGGCGCTTGATAGGACCATAATATTTCAGCTTTCGAGAAAGGATGCTGTTTATTAGCCAATCTTCCTTGATGTTCAGATCTTTTCAGATGTCAATATTTCTCATCTTCTTTGTCCAAGATATTCTGAGGATCTTTCTATAGCATTTCAGCTCAAAAGCCCCTATTCTCTTTCTTAAGGACTGAGAGATAGTCCATGACTCACATCCGTATGCCGGATATGCTATCAAAATATTCACCACGCGTCGCTACATATGTGATAGGATTTCCGAACAATTTAAACGCTTGTGGCAATAACTATAGGTTGTATTTTTTGGAGTACACAAATTATCAGCCAAACAGGGATCAACGAAATGCGCTGCTTTCAGAAAACAGTAGCACCTGTGCAGATGTAAATTATAAAATCATGAGCACATGGTGAATCTAAGACCACATGCAGAAATTCGTGTTGATCTCTACATGTGAGATCTTTTTCGCGATAAATGCACAAGGCAGCCCTCTGATGTGCCAACACAAACAGGCGCCCACCAGAATTACAGCACACTCTGAATACAAGCAATCAGTCACGAAAGTCGGCATGTGTACACGCAATACTGCATAAGAACACGTCATTCTGAAGCCAGTCTACCTCCTAATATTGGCAGTGCAGTTCACCACACAAAATCGCAGCAGGCACAACAGAAGAAAAACATTCTCTATGAAATCAACAGCTCAGTGTTTCACTAAGCACTCGGCTCGGTAGCTGGGCAACCGAGCCTCTAGATCCCAAATTTAAAATTGGAGAAACTGCATCAGCAAATAGTGTCTAGTGATAGCTTTTCAATGCATCAGCGGTCAGGCTCTCTATCTGCAATAATGGCCCCGAAGTCATTGATAGAAATATATTTGGATAATCGCAAGTAAGCCGACTACGTGTGCCGAGTCGAGTTTCTTCACGTGCGATATGTGTAAGAACACTTATGGTGGCCTCTACATTATTTTTTCACACACACACCGAAAAAAAAACATTTGTGGGAACCCACCATATAGGGTTTGCATGACTACAGCTTGACTGTCGCTGAAGTTTACGACACATTTCTTAAAGTGTAAGGGCACGAGTTTTTGAAACCACTGTAATTAATATCTCGCCTTTCGCATTTACTGTCCAGAGCATTTCCTGATACCTATTTTAATTCAGCATCAGTTTTAAAGCGAGCATATGACGTCATGGACAGACAAAAAAAAAACTTGCTAGACACTGCACAACAGTGGCGAGGCCTGCGTGTAATTGTTGTAATGGCCGTTTATACTTTCCAGTGACAAAGAGAATGCATTATTTTACAATTTATTTTACAGTTTACTATTTTTTTACAAAAACGACACACGGTTAAGTCTCGAACATGGCGAAAAGAACACTCACTGCAGGCTTAGGCCCCTTATGCCGGAAATGTATTGTGTGAAAGTACCAATTTATAGTATTGTACTAATGTGCTAGCTGCACACGCATACTCTCAACAGCGAAGCGGTGAGGAAAATATCACGTGATGCATTCTCCAGTGTATTCTTTACATGCTAACGCTTCGTATGCAAATAAATCAGGCCTCGTCACATTTTACAAGACAACTACAGCTAAACTTCGTTGTAGACATGGCAGTTTATTGAGTTTCATCACGTCCTCTTTTATTGCTTGCGATGTCGAAGGAGATACAATATTCTTTTCCTTGCTCTTCTGTCCGCGTTGATCATAGACACCTCGTGCTGTTGTATAGTTTCTCTGACGTTATGTTTCCTTCTTGTTTTGGATTCCCCCCCTCCACCCCCCCCCCCCCCCCCCCCCCACAAACGCACTTATTTTTAAATATATTTTTAATGCTTTTTTAAAAATGGAGCCTTCTAGAGAATTATATAATATAATTTATGTGACTGTGCAAACATATTATTTATTTTGTCTTTTGGTAAAATTTGAACGACAATATGTTTCCATTATCAATATAGAATAGATTGCAGTATCCAGCCTAATGTGATGAAAAGGTAGACCAGATTAAATGAAAAAATTCGGATATGCCGGAGTTCTCTACATACTCACTTGCTGCACGACCTATATAATTGAAAACATAATTTTTTGGTTGTTGTTGAAAATCCTCTCTTATTTATATTTTCTGACCGCTTAGCACAGGCGAATAGTTTGTAAATACTTCTTAAATACTTTATAAATATTTACTACGGAAAAAAGTAAAGTTCACAAATTAAAATATAGTTCACATTTTAAGATACAATTTATGTCTGACTCAACTACAGGAAAAGATGTGGGGGGGGGGGGGTGTTGAAACACACTCATGTACACCAGCATAATTACGTTGTCGGCTCCCGGAGGCCTAGCAAAGTGGCCCACGAATCACCCCCAGTTAAATCGTATTAATGATCTTTCTATGCTTGGGCTGAGGAGTCTGGCTCGTGAGGAGCACCATTTTGAATTTTAGCCCCTAGTAAACTTTATTAAATAGCCCGGATGTACACCACACAGAATGATTACATGCACTTTCAAAATAATAAAACATTAACGTAAATCGTAGGCTTACTTACACAAATTATTGCAACTTTTTTTTTTTTTTCAAAACTGTTAATTAGTAAGTTCGCCCTGAGATGAAAGATTCAAAATGTTGCTTTACGTGTTTTTAAAAAGTCCTTGACATATGACTGCTGTACGTATTTGGCCCTCTTCTCTCTGAAACACGAAGAATTGTTGTGGTTTAAAAAACAAACCCAACTAGATCGGATACTAGAAGCTCGAATAATCGGGGTTAAATTATATTTAAAAGACATATATATTTTACAGCTTTCTGACATTAGCTGTTATAATTTACAACGGCAGGGCCTCAGGGTGCTATAAAAGCTGGGGCCTCGTCTAAATTCTGCCCTGGTCAAGCGTCAGTGTCGTGAAAGAAAGTCGAAAGCTGGAACAATATTTGCACTGTGACGGCCAAGAAAGCAATTGATAGAATATCAATGACATGCGAAGATCACAAGACATATTTTCATGGCGACAATGTCATCTCACAGGAAATGTTGAAATACTCAAATCAAAGCTCTGTCTGAAGAGTGCCACAGGGCCCAGGAATAACATGTGAAAATCTTGCTAAAATCGAAGTCTGCTCCGACAAATCTTCAAAGATGTCACTTTGATGATATCTAGCTAGGCCTGTGATAGATATACCTCCTTGCTTGCGTTAGTCAATCCATGTTGTGTGAGAAAGTAGAGAGCCAGTTCCCAAGATGTGAGAAGTATTCAGTAGATAGTATTGTTCTAATAAGGTACATACCAGTATAATTTATTTCCTTTCCAAAATTCAAAGCTTTTAAACATTTTCTCAGTATATTTGTGTGTGCGTGTCTGTATCTATTTGTCTGTATCTGTGTGTGTGTTTCCCGTTGTTTTGCTGATGAAGGCTATTCGCCGCAACGTCCTTTGCTGTTGTACTGTAATTGGTTTTCTTAAGCAACATTTAACTTTTTTTGTTGGGGGGGGGGGGGGGGGGGGTAACATTTTCTGTCTTTCCTCTTCCCTACATTTTCCTATCTTGTGTAGACTTCTAATAATACAAAACAAACGGCAATCGATTGATCAAATATTCAACCAGTCAATCAACCGAACAACCAACGTTCAAACACTGGCTCGCTCATTAAACTATTTAATCAATCGACCAAACAACCAACCATCCAAACTACGGCTTGCTTACTGAAATATTCAATCAATCAATCAACGACCGTTCAATTAAGATACCGATCAATCAACAAATCAATCAATCAGTTAACTATTCAACCAGTTAATCAATAAAACAACCAACGCTTCAAACAACGCCTGGCTCAATGAACTATTCAATCAATCAATCAATCAATCAACCATTCAACTAGCATATCAATCAATCACCATTTCAATTAATCAACTATTCAACCAGTCAATCAATCATTCAACCCAAAACACAACCATTCAACCAATAAATCAGTCGGCCAGTCAACTATTTAGTCAATAAAGCAATCAACTATTCAGCTAAGCCACAACACATAATCAATCAGTCAATCAAAATGATAATAAAAGAATCAACAAATCAATCAATTATTTATACAGACAATCAAATGTTCAACTATTCAACCAAACATCAATCAATTATTCGACTAATCTGTCAACCATGCAACTATTCAATACATTCATCAGACAACCCATTCAATCTAGTAAGTAAACACACGTCGATCAATCAACTGATAAGTCAATAAATCAATAAGCAATCTAACAATCAGTCGACTGTCAACCAACAATCAGTTTGATTAATCAGTCAATCAGTCAACAACGCGACTAAATTTGTTACATAACGCTGAAAAGAGGTAGTCTTAATGCACTATTTGAAAAACAAAATACACACACACACACACACACACTTGGTATACAAATTTCCGAGGGACACTTCTCAATAAAATTGCAAAATAATTCACAAGCACTGATTGGCACTCATAGAATCAAGCGGAGATCACAAGGTCCCCTAGATAGTATAAACTCTGTTTGCTGCAGGCCCATAAAGACATGAACCCGTCCCCTGTAAATGATTCCAGTGGTTACCTAAAGACGCAGTTCACTTGGCAAGGTGCTGTTGTGGCTACTTTTGTTACATCCTGCTTAAAGTAGGAACCACTGAACAGACTGATACACTGACAAACACTCATTAACACAAGAAAGAAAGAAAGAAAGAAAGAAAGAAAGAAAGAAAGAAAGAAAGAAAGAAAGAAAGAAAGAAAGAAAGAAAGAAAGAAAGAAAGAAAGAAAGAAAGAAAGAAAGAAAGAAAGAAAGAAAGAAAGAAAGAAAGAAAGAAAGAAAAGAAATAAAGAAGGGAAAAAAAAGATAGAAAGAACGAATTAGAAAGCTAGATACAGCAAAATGCATTTAGTCATTATTAATTACAATCAGTCGGAACAAATACGAAAACGATAACAAACTATCACTTTATAGCGCTAAGGGCGACCCAAGCCAACCCCGATGTCGCTATCAATAATTAAGAGTAGGCCTGGACAACGATGCAATATTTAAGAGAATTAACTCAGCAACGCCATCGCAAACTTACTCGATAACAACATCAAAATTAAGGGATTAACTCAATCACGTTAGCCCTACAATAGTGAACGACAAAACTTGAAGAAAAATAAATCAGTTAGCTAAACATACGAACTAATCTATGTCTCCTATTTAGACAAGCACATTGGGTTCACAATTAACGCGGACAACTATTCCTATTTAGCTACTACTCTAGATTCAATTCCCAAAGACGAACGGTCCCATTATCTGTCACAGACCTCTGGGTGACCTTGCTGGTCCGTGGCTCGTAACTGGGCCTATGACAGACAAACTAACCTTTAACACACACTGAACCCGAACGCACACAGAGCACACACGACAATTTTTATTTTAAGTACAGGTAATACAATAGACAGTTGACTTCCCACTGTGTGGCCACCTATTGCCTGGACCCTCTGGCCGAACGAGCTTTACAGTCGCCTCGCTCCCAGTACGTTCCACAAGCAATCTCCTGGTGTACAAACCACACGGTCACGAGATACGCTCTTAACTATTGACACACTGACCAACCAAACTGTCACAGCCTCTGTCTTAGTGCAGGGTCAGAGTGCCAAGGTTAGAAATTCTCTCACAGAACATGTATAAATACTCTACACAAGAACTATCCTATTCTAACAGAACACTGTACATAAACTATGCAGTCACTAACAGAAATATCCTAACTCTAATATCCTATCACTGTCTTGCTAAACGTCCTCTCTCTCTGACCGTCGCACACCGAATGTCCTGTGTTCCCTCCACCTCGTGTCTCTTGACCCCGGTCCAGCTCAGTCCCAACCGCAGTCATCGTGCTGTCGACTTGTCTCCAACAACGTTCACTCTTTCTTGCCGTGGCCAAACGCTTTATCCTGAGCGCTGGTTTCACCGTGCAATAACAGAACAGACTTGACCAGTCACGACCCTGACCTTTGTGTCAACCCTGGGGTGTCACCTCAACACGCACACCTTACGGTGTGGTACATTCCGCCACTGACTGTACTCACAGGGTTGTGACAGATAGCCAACTGACCTCTCAACCAAAAGCACGTATCAACGAACCGAACAGAATTGCCGCAACAAAAAAAACTACATTAACTGTTACAGTAAAACGGTTACAACAATAGCTGGAATAATTTTGAAACTGTCTGTAAGTGCCTATCAATGCCCACAAATGTATCTCTCGTATTTAATAAATGTCAGAGCCTCAGTGGTGGAGCATGTACATAAAACAGTCATCGGTTTATCAACAGTTCATAAAATCTAAACCTTGAAGGCAAACAATAGACGAACAGTTTATTTACTGTCATATTCCGTTGTATTTCTTCTAGTGCATGACTATAGACTTCCATAGCCATGCAATGAAGCGCAAAACATCAACTTTTCCTGAAATGCACGAAACAAATTGTCTGTCTGTCTGTCTGTCTGTCTGTCTGTCTGTCTGTCTGTCTGTCTGTCTGTCTGTCTGTCTGTCTGTCTGTCTGTCTGTCTGTCTGTCTGTCTGTCTGTCTGTCTGTCTGTCTGTCTGTCTGTCTGTCTGTCTGTCTGTCTGTCTGTCTGTCTGTCTGTCTGTCTGCCTGCCTGCCTGTCTGTCTGTCTGGTCTGCATGTGTCTCATTTGGTAGGTATCTATTTATGTCGCTGGGTAGGTAGATAAATAGATACGTTGATTTGAGTTGAGTTAGGAATTGACATCACAGCACTCGGGGCATTTCCATGCGTGCCCTGTCCTCATATTCAGCAGCCAGCGCAGAGTTCCAATAATAATGGTACCGGTAACAATCTGTCTTGCCTCTCTTCTGAGTGTAGTGAGCCGGCCAGACCCTCTGGTTACACCCAGGTGCCTCATTCTTTCCAGGCCATAACAATCCTCTGTCTCTACTGATTCCGTTGCTTGTTTCCAAAGGGCCTTGACCACATCTGCCTTGTCGTGTATCACTTCACCACCCAGTGGTGCAGAAACAAACAATCTGTCTCCTGTTCATTACCCACCACGCCGGTATTGCCCGAAGAAAAGATCAAAAGAATGCTAACTACCCATGATCTTCCTAGTGAGGCTTGCCACTCTGCTCGAAGCATCCCTGTCTTCACCTTTCTCAGCAGCTTCCAGAGTCTGTTACAATTACGACATGTGAGTGCATCTTGTCCTCTAGCCACCATAAATACGTATGTATGTGCATTGTGTGCGTGTTGGTATATATGTGTTCATGTTTATTTATATGTGTATGCATATGTGTATTTATGCTGTGTATGTGTCTGTCTGTGTTGAGGTAAACTGTGTACCAATACACCGTATAAGATACAGCAAAATATACAAGGTGATAAGTGTTGCAATGTGTTGTTTATATTATCTTTGTGTGTAACTATCTTTGCTTAAATCCACAACATGAAAACGCCGTTTTGAATTAATTCATCAACAAAGTGGTAACAGCTCGGGAGTTGCCTTGAACAATCACCGTGACGTCCATTTGACACTCCTGCACGTACTGAGCGGATATTTGAACCAGGCTGACTTCCTCTCGGTCAGTCTCGTTACGGTCGCCAGATAAGTAAAATTTGCATAAAATATACACCAGTAAATAAGGTAAAGGAGCCTTTTGCCCGCCTTTAGGCTGATTCGGGCATATAGGGCTAAACCTTTATTTTATAGACCAATCGGCACTCAACATTACGCCGGCCGAATTAAGGTACCAGGATTTTACCTGTTATAATTTAAGGTTAGGTCGACCTGGGAGTTAAGATACACGAGTATCTTTCATAAATAGCCTTCCCCTTCCGACCAGGTAATTACAGGTACAAAAGAACTAGTCGGGCGGCATATATCATTTGTAAAACCCAAACTATGTATCTTTTTTATATTATCATTTAAGTCTTAACCCGGTGCAAGGAAAGCTAGAGAACTATTTAAGACATGGAACAAGAGTCAAAAGCATTCGAAAGCAACTTCCTAAGGACAGGTGAAAAATTAGTTAATGGATCTTTCTTCCTTTTCTTCTTCTTCGCGTTCATCGGCTGTAAACTCCGGCGGAAATTTCCGATTGTTCGTCCATTTCTAAACTTTAGTCTTGTTCCAAAACCTGAGTGCTGCGTGCATATCTGTTTTACATATCAGACTACTGGTTCCTTGCCTCTCAGGCAAATGCACACAGTTTGTCGACTCTTACGACATTCGCCGTTTATGATAAGCGAAGAATATTTCCACAACCAGTGTTCTAATATCATTATTTACTAACTGCACAACCACTGTTCTAATATCATTATTGACTATCTGCACAACCACTGTTCTTATATCATTATTGACTATCTGCACAACCACTGTTCTTATATCATTATTGACTATCTGCACAACCACTGTTCTTATATCATTATTGACTATCTGCACAACCACTGTTCTTATATCATTATTGACTATCTGCACAACCACTGTTCTTATATCATTATTGACTATCTGCACAACCACTGTTCTTATATCATTATTGACTATCTGCACAACCACTGTTCTGATATCATTATTGACTATCTGCACAACCACTGTTCGGATATCATTATTTACTGTCTGCACAAACACTGTTCTGATATCATTATTGACTATCTGCGCACCACTGTTCTGATATCATTATTTACTATCTGCACACCACTGTTCTTATATCATTATTGACTATCTGCACAACCACTGTTCTGATATCATTATTGACTATCTGCACAACCACTGTTCTGATATCATTATTGACTATCTGCACAACCACTATTCTGATATCATTATTGACTATCTGCACAACCACTGTTCTGATATCATTATTGACTATCTGCACAACCACTGTTCTGATATCATTATTGACTATCTGCACAACCACTGTTCTGATATCATTATTGACTATCTGCGCACCACTCTTCTGATATCATTATTTACTATCTGCACACCACTGTTCTTATATCATTATTTACTATCTGCACACCACTGTTCTGATATCATTATTTACTATCTGCTCAACCGCTGTTCTGATATCATTATTGACTATCTGCACAACCACTGTTCTTATATCTTTATTGGCTATCTCCACAACCACTGTTCTGATATCATTATTGACTATCTGCACACCACTGTTCTGATATCATTATTTACTATCTGCACACCACTGTTCTTATATAATTATTTACTATCTGCACACCACTCTTCTGATATCATTATTTACTAACTGCACAATCACTGTTCTGATATCATTATTGACTATCTGCACAACCACTGTTCTTATATCATTATTGACTATCTCCACAACCACTGTTCTGATATCATTATTTACTATCTCCACAACCACTGTTCTGATATCATTATTTACTATCTGCACAACCACTGTTCTGATATCATTATTTACTGTCTGCACAACCACTGTTCTGATATCATTATTGACTATCTGCACACCACTGTTCGGATATCATTATTGACTATCTGCACAACCACTGTTCTGATATCATTATTGACAGTTATGAGCCAAAGAAGATAAACTCACGATTAAAACAAATGCTCTTGTCTATCAGGTTTGTGTTCTCAGCACTTTGCTTTATGGCAGTGAAACTTGGTCAATTTATTCAAACCAGGAGAGACGGCTAAATAGCAATCACTTGCGATTCCTAAGAAGAATACTTGGCATTAGGTAGCAGAACAAGTTCACAAATATTGAGGTACTGGAAAGAGCAGGTAATACAAGAGTCTTCTCAAGGCTCAGTCTACGAAGTCTCAGGTGGCTGGTTCACACCTGAAGGATGGAGTAGAGGATGTCGACGGCGACCTCTACTACGAACTTAAGATGTGTGCACGCGGGACATGAATGATACATGTATTGAGGTAGACTCGTGGGAACAAAATGCCATGGACCGTGTTGTGTGGAGAGGGCAAACCAGGAAAGGAACGAGATTGAAGGAAGAAATGATTGCAGAAAAGATGATAAACACAAATGTTGAAAATAATGGTCATGAAGTCCCATGCTATCATTGTGGAAGACCTGTCTTAAAGTCGGTGGTTCTGGCTAGTCATACTCGCCGTCGCCATGGACTGTGAGTCCCATGCCTCCTCACAGTGCAATATAACACTATCGTCTGGACAGACGGAAAGGGGCCAATCAAGCCGAAGAAGATAGTGATGTATTTGTATTGTTACATGCATATGACTACAAATCACACATCTGGTAATCTATGCTTGGTTCGGTCGTTGCATGTGCCCTAACGATAAATCTTCAGAGGTTGAACGGTGTATATGGGATCTGACTGGTTGGTCTGACGTCCAGGTTGCAATGTTTGAATTTCAGGAGCGTATGCAGATTCTCTATCGGCAGGCAACAGATTTTGTCATGTAACACGGCAGGCAACATTCAGGGCACCACAGAGAGTAATGTTACAGGGATACAGCAATAACAGAGCCAGACGTCGACTACGCAGAATTTGGACCGTGAAAACTGAAAAGTACTCGCATTTACGAATCGAACAAAAGGGACTTCAAAGTCTTTTCCTGTGCTGACGTTGCGAGACGTTTAATCAGTAGAGGAAAGAAGAAGAAGTTAACAATTTGCGGCGCCAGCAGCCCAGAGGGGACAAACCGATTGATGGAGCGGTGTATTTGGCACACCATGAGCAGAAATCGACAGAGAGCCACCTAAACAGGCAGCAAAATGGGAAAAAAATGGTCTGCGGACACGTGAAAGCATTTCATAGGCATTGCGTTCTCAGGTAGTCACCTCTTACATGTCTCCAGTGGGTTAGATGGTTAAGCTATCAAAATATTTGCCATGCTTGGCTGCACACCTGAACTGTTCAAACGATTTCCGCGGGTGTATCAATTACTGTATAATCTATTTCTAGGGTTACATAAATTATTAGTGAACAAAGGACCCAAAAAATTAGCCGCTTTAAGAAAACAGCAGCACCTGTGCAGGTAAATTTTACACTCGTCTCCCCATTAGCACACCACTACACACTAGCTCGCTTCTGATATGTCGGCCTCGAACGATCCGACTTTCACACAAGGTCACGGGGATATTCTGCACTCGTGCTTATGCCGCGTGTTGTATATTTCTCCATACCAGAGCTTTTAACAATTCTAAAACATTTAGATACTGGAGAGTGACAAAACCTATGTCACAGGCCGTCTCTTTCTCGGAAAAAAAAACGTAAATGCCAGACAACTGCGACACCCATAACCTCGACCACGGTAGACTAGTCCAACCGACTTATCATTGGAGTTGACCTACAACCGGTGGTGTGCTAATGGGAAGACCAACGTAAAATTCACCCCTGGTGTTGATCTGTACATAAGTTTTTTAGATATTTGTTGAAGTGTGAGAGCACGACTTCTATAACGCCCTATAGTAAATACACATAGTTAGATCTTCGCTGGGACCACGGAGCTCGTGCGGTACTAAGATTATCAGAGTCCGATCTGTTCAGAGTGGCGCAGTTTTAGGGACATCTGTTGCTAATTCAGATTTTGCAGCACGCAGGTTCTGAAACAAGACTAAAAAGTCCATAAGGAAACAAACAACCAGAACTTTCCGCCGGAGTTTACAACCAGTGAAGGCGAACAACGAAAGAAAAAAAAAAACAGACCATCTATCGAACATACATGGATGTTTTTGCAATGCAGCCATAGGTCTGTATTTGTACTGCTGCTGATTATAGTGGTATTGGTGTTGATGTTGCTATAACAACAACAACTGCTACTATTTGTTATTCCCAGCAGCGCCGATACCAAGAAAACATTGTGGTGGAAAGGGGGAACTTGAGTTCCCATACTCCATCTTACACATTTTCTTTAAAAGAGGGAGGTGGTTCAAAGTGCTTATTAAGTGAAAATTTAAAGTAAAGGAACATTTTTCACACCTTCAGGCGTATTGGGCGTATAGGACTAGACCTATATTTTATAGATTAGGCGGCACTCGGTAGGTGATGTAGAGAGTATTCAGTTGGCCGCCTTTACTTCTCAGGACTTTAACCTGGTACCCATTTAAGGCTGGGCCGACCTGGAACCAAGGTCATTTTTTGAAAACAGCATGGTACTTCAGATAACGCTGCAGAACCCACCCAAGCATTTTTTAACTGTTCAACTGTTGCCTCTTTTCTAGGAAAATTTACGTTCTGTTGTTTGCCGTTGTCCACTGAGCGGCGGGCTCTTGATACTACAGTCAACACTAACGCAAGGTTTACTGACCTAAAAATAACAATAGTCTACCAAATGGCAAGTACACTTAACAATATATTTGAAATAATCTGAAGGCTATAAAGAAATACTTATGTAGTTGAGCTCCCAAAATCGTCATTAATCCGCCCCTGACAGGGGAATGAATATTAAAAAGGACGAATACAGAACACGTTTTCCATATTGGAATTAATCAAATATGTTTTAATCCATTCCTGAGTGGGGAATGAACATTTAAAAGGACAAACACAGAATGAATCTTGCCACATAAATGTTTTTTTATATCATTTAATCCGTTCCCAGCGCCTAATTTTTCCTATCTGTTCTTGAATTCAATTGGTGGACTAGTGAAGCATTATTTAGAAGCTGCAGAGATGTGGTTACGTGAGTTTATAGACAAATAATCAGAATAACCTGGACAGTTAAATAGAGTAATAAAGATGTCTCAAAAGAAACTGACCCACGAATGGAAATAATTGCCCACATCAGAAGGGGACAGTGTACATTTTATGGTCATGTCATGAGAAGGAGAAAACTGGAGTACATCGTGACGGGAGGAAAGTTGGAGGTGGAAAGAGACAGAGGGAGCCCGAAAGAAAAGATTCTGGACAGTTTGACATCATGACCTGAAGGATCATCTGTGTCCGAGTTGACTGAAAGCACACGAGACTGAAGTTTTTTTTTTTTTTTTATAGTAGTATATTTTATCTCACTAGGACATCACACAAGCGATAAACACCTGATGACACAAAGTGCCACCATGTGGATGAGGATCACCCGTAGAGAGGTCCCAGAAACCGCATTCAGCCATTAGACCATATTTATGGCCGGGCTATACTGCGGCCCCTGGCAAGAGCCAGGGTGGGGTTTCAAAAAACGAGAAATTGAATCCCACAAAGGGATGACTGGATATCAGAGACAGATGGGTATGGATAATAGATTATACCAACATCACATGGTATAGGCTTTATGAAAAGGATTCTTTTACACACACACACGCACACACACACACGCACACGCACACACACACACACATATATATATATACATACACAAGTGCAGTTGAATTGTGTATATATAAATATGTCATATGGATAAATGGGGCTACTCATCCCCTATCTGCAGTTTGTGTGTGTGTGTGTGTGTGTGTGTGTGTGTGTGTGTGGAGAATGGGGAATTGGGCTCAAGAGGCTTGATCCCTTAGTTTCCTGCGTCAACTGGTTGTCTCCCCTAGAGGGCTTAGGCTCCAAACAAACTGACATCCCGCTCTTCTATCTGTTATCATCTTCTGTCATTGTCTTTCTGCTCTCCCAGATATTCATCTCCACTTTCATGTATAACAGAAACAATCATCAGGTGGCCCCTCTTATGCAGAACGTCGCTCTTATCACGGTCTGACTAAAAGAAACTAGGTCTCTCGCTAGCTCTCCGGCCTCGTGCACTTTAATATACAAGGAGTCATTTTTATGCTGTGTCCACCTACTTCTTGATAGGGCCTGCTCCTCCTTCCAGGTGCCATGCCTTTAGTTATTCCCCCCTACCCCCCCCCCCCCCATCCGCCGTACCTCTTGAACAAAACACTTCAGCCTCCGAGAGAAGAAGCTGTTTATCAGCAAATCTTCTTCGATGTTCAGATCCTTCAGAATGCTATTTCTCTTTTTGTTTGTCAGTGGTATTCTGCGAATCTTTCTATCGCATTTCGGCTCAAACCTTTTTTTCTACCTTAAGGACTTGAAGATAGCCCATGACTCACATCCGCATATTGCTACAGGGAAGATGCATGCTTTCAAAGTTTTAACTTTAATTTTCTTGCTGGTGTTTAACCATTCACTCTCCATGTTGTCAAATATTATGCCATAAATACAAATTAAAATTTGTTTCAAGATGAGACAAACTGTTTTAAAAAAAAAATTTTAAAAAGTTAATAGAATAATTTTTAAAAAGCCATACCTTGTGTACTGTTGGGTTAAGCTGACCGACCAGTCTGAACAATTTAAACTTTCTGCCGGAGTTTACGGCCGGTGAACGCGAAGAAGAAGAAGAAGAAACAGACTGAATTATTTTCCTGTATAACGTAACCTGGAGACCTTGAGAGTCGTTGGGTCAACAGGGCAACTGGTCTCAACGTGGTCACTTTTAATCGAGAACTGTTATTTCCAGGGGAACAATCCGACGGTGGAAATATTCAAGGGAAACTTACACGTAAATGAATGCTGGTCACGTACTAGCCGCGGTGAAACATTGACCTAACATCACTACTATGATGTTCCAGGACTGAGGGCATAGTCAAGACAAGTAAAGGGCAATTTTCCACGCATTCGGGCGTATAGGGCTAGACCTATATTTTATAGACCATAGTGGGTGATGTAGTCAACATCACGTTGGCCGCCTTTACTTCCTATGACTGCACCTGGTACCCACTCAAGGCTTGGACGACCTGGGAGTCATGATAATTTATTTTTGTCAGGACTTCAACATACGATCTTCCGATCAGCAGGTGAGCGTCTGGCCGATAAACCAAGGCGACTCCCATGTTTCTCCACAGAATCTGAATTCCAGAAAAGCTAACCGGAAAAAGAATGCCGGAAGTAGTTGAAGGAGTCGTCGGGAAGGCGGAAACATGGCATTATGCTATAAACAGGCACATAGCATTTACGTCACTCGGAAAGAACATCAACGACCCACACTGGAGTACAGGTTATTTGGTTACCGTTTCATGGTGCCCCAGTGTAACTGTGCCGTACGGCTGGACGAGGTGTCCGGGATTTGTACCGGTTTAATTCTCATACTTGAGATGTTCATTCTGCAGACTGCAATCCTGGAAAAAAAAAGGGGGGGGGGGTAATTTTAAACTCATTCAGGCGAACGAGGATGTCGAGCCTAACATCCTTGCCGGAACAAGACTGCAGAAAAAAATGACGGCTGCCCCGATATCATCGTGACGTAGCGAACGGCAGCAGAGAACACAATACAATATGTGAGATCAAAACGGGATGCACAGACTATATGAAGTCAATCGACTGAGTCAACCGTCAACAAGCGTGAAGAACGATGAACAACAACTATGTAATCAGTCAGCATCAGGTGAAGAGATATATTACAGCCACGGTGTGACATGATCGCCTACACCAGCTGGCTCAGCCGGAAATATTGATATGCTTGTTAGGATCGCACTTGACTGAAAATCATGTTTGATGTTCGTGTTACAGAATACACCCACGTTTACTAACCCCGTTCCTGTTAACATTCATATTACATAAATTATTTGAACACTGCTGTTGCAGCGGACAGATTTGGTTCTTAATTTATAACGTACCCCAAACACGAAATCCCCGTGGGAAATCCACAGCTGACCTGACAGTCCATTATTCAAGGGGTGGTGCTTTTTTTTGAGTGTTCATCTAGTGTCTTCTAATGCTAACCCTAACCCTAACCCTAACCGTAAACTTGGCTGTAGATAAATTGCGAGAAACTACAACCTGAACACCCTAGAATTTATTGGGAATGTCTCCCGTGACGTTGTCGTGACGTCAGGGGTAATTTATAAATTAAGTACCACAGATTTCGGT
The DNA here is from genome assembly GCA_905116865.2 of Candidula unifasciata. Classification (NCBI taxonomy): domain Eukaryota; kingdom Metazoa; phylum Mollusca; class Gastropoda; order Stylommatophora; family Geomitridae; genus Candidula; species Candidula unifasciata. The sequence continues at coordinate 927,842 of CAJHNH020008477.1, forward strand.
GACACACACACACACACACACACACATATATATATATACACACACACTTCATAACAACTGCATTCGTAAATGGAATGATGCCTTTAGCGAAGTGAACTTTTGACCTACAGATCACAAGGGACACAACTTAACCACTTCGCGCAACAGACATTCACAGTTGCTTGTATTCATCATCATCATCATCATCATCATCACCATCTTCGTCTTCTTTGTGTTGTTTTCTTGTCTTCTTTTTTCTTCTTCTTTTTCCAGCACACATGATTTGATTACTCTTATTTAGCCTTACTTTACGACATGCTTATTAAAAACGTTTGGGGGAGGGGGTCTACTTCCTTTCTTTTCTTTTAATGGCACCCATAAACCCACACGACGGAGGGTGTATATAATGTCTTTAATTGAGAATGCACCTTGAACCGTTTATACATCATGTACAGATACAAATGCTTGGCTCGTCGTCGAAACGTCTCTCCTAATTGTAGCAGAGATATGTCAGTGAAGTTTGTGTATAACATCCGTCTGGGAAGTATTTATAGACCGACATAAACCTAACTAGCCCCACTCTCGGTATTTATCACATTTATGGCGGTTCAGGATGCCTTGAAACTTTGCGATACAGCCAAGAGCTGATAACTGGCGCATTATAACATCATCCAAAGTGGCGCTACGGTCCTCTTTGAGGCTAGTACGGCCCAAAGTGCTGTAGCTGCCTCTTAAAAATCAGGATCGGGGGTGGAGTGGGGGCGGGGGGGGGGCATAATGGCATAATTTCTATATCGGATGGAAGGAGGATCAAAGCAGAACATTCTGAAAACGAAAGTTACCAACAACATGTAAACTTGGATAAAAAGCTTTTTTATTTCAACGATAGCTGCTGCTGCTGTTGCTGCTTCTTCTTCTTCTACTTCTTTCTCTTCTTCTTCTCTCCCCCTCCACCACCCCCACCCCATCATACTTGATAGATCATAGGAGGGATCAGAGCTGGATTGCTCATCATATTGCAAGATGGAACTACAGTAGAAACATCACGCGCCTCTGGAAGACTCAATAAACTTCAGAGCATAGCGGCAAGCAATTATTGATGCAGCTAAAGTGCCTGAGAAAAAAAGAATTAAAAACAGCAAACAATTTTTCATCTGTGACTGCATGTCAGTTCTCAAGGCAACTCACGAGACAGCATGGAGAGAGAACTGACTGTCCAGCTAAAACACTCACAGAAAACTCACAGAAAACATAGAATCGTACACATATGTGGGCAGTAAGTAGATAAAGATTAGAGAACTGTTAGAGATATTAAAATCTGAACACAGAAGGCAATGGAGCTTTTAAAGCACTAGGGAATTACTGGAGGCCAAAAAAATTTCAAGAAATACTAAACTTATATTTTAAATTCTAATGTCAAATCAGTAATTTTGTATGGAGGGGACCATGGAGAACAACTAAGGCAATTACTAATAAATAACAAACATTCATCAACCGCTAATGTAAAGCTTTGTCGGAAAAATGAACAAGTTCCAGTTGGACCAAGAGGTGAAGAAAAGACGCTAGCGTTGGATAGGGCATACTTTGAGAAAATCTGAGAACAATAAAACTAACATGTCTTTGCACTGGAACTCATAATGGCATAAATATAATGGAAAACCAAAAACAAACGGAGAAGGCAGCTACAGAGTAAGGTAAAAAAAAAAAAAAAGGCAGACATGGGGGAGAACTGCATGCGCTAGCGAGGAACAGAACGACTTGGGTTGAGTTGGTGGTGGGCCTTTGCTTCATTCGTGGTTGGAAAGCCAGAACGAACGAACAAACTTTATTTTCAAAGGGTTACACACTGGGCACGCAGGCCCGTCTGACATTCGGATCTTCTAAGTACTTCTTCTTCTTCTTCTGCGTTCGACATTAGTCATGCTAAACATTGAGTCCCGTCTGGGTCACAGATAGGATTGTGCGTTTAAGGTCGACACTGGTCCCCTATAGCTTCTCTTGTAATGTGGCTCCCTTGGGCCAGATCCACAGTCTTTGCTGGGAGAGGTTAGGGCAGTACTGTAGTATGTGCCCAGGGGTCTGTCTTTCTGCTCCACAATCACAGGCAGCAGATTCTTTTATGCCTATCCTGTACAGGTGTTCTAAGTACTCGTTTTTCAGAGTACCAATACCTGTTATCAATGATACATGTGATGGATATAATAAAGAAATATAAATTTTAGAATAATGCATACACACATCATGTGTACACAATCGTACATACTCACACACACGTATACACATTCCTTTGTTCTCATACATGCGAACTCATATACAGACATAAGTGATACATACACACATGCGTCTACATACATATACAAAGATAAAATACGTACACATACATAGACATAAATGCACAAACAGAAAACACACACACATACATTTATGGAAATACATGCACACTCACATTCCATACATACACACCTATACATGCATCCATTCATACACACTTATACATGCATCCATACATACACA
>CAJHNH020008477.1:935334-949542 GCA_905116865.2 Candidula unifasciata
TATAGTTTCATTACACAGCTTCTGAGTTGAGTTCATGGCGTGACACTGTGAGCTGCAGATTTCATTTGGAATGTTTTTTACCTGACCAACGTGGTGGTGTGATTTGTAGATTCAGAAAATGGCGCGATGCCGGTTGTCGCAATATTGACGGGGCCATTATTTGATTAAAATTGATCGCGTGTGTAACTGCTGATCTTTTGGTGACTTCTGCTAACATCAATGATGAACTGCATTTCTAACGTCAGACTGTTTGTGTTAGCACTTCGGATGGCTACCATATGCTTTTAATGCGAGTGTATGCTAGATTTGCTGACACAGTAGTTTGTCTTTCCACAATGGACTGTGATAAACATTCTGTGTGTTTTTCGTTGGCACAGGAGCGGAGCAAAGATGGGGTGGCCCGTTTGCTATGAAGCTGAAATTAAAATTACCAGATTACCAGATTACCAAATTGGGACCGTTCAATAAAATGTCTACCAGATACCCGGCGTGTAGTACAGGTTGTCACATATACGGCTCACAGATACACAGAACTTAGGTTAGGCAGGTGTGTGTGTATGTGTATGTATGTATGTATGTATGTATGTATGTATGTATGTATGTATGTATGTATGTATGTATGTATGTATGTATGTATGTATGTATGTATGTATGTATGTATGTATGTATGTATGTATGTATGTATGTATGTATGTATGTATGTATGTATGTATGTATGTATGTATGTATGTATGTATGTATGTATGTATGTATGTATGTATGTATGTATGTATGTATGTATGTATGTATGTATGTATGTATGTATGTATGTATGTATGTATGTATGTATGTATGTATGTATGTATGTATGTATGTATGTATGTATGTACGTATGCATCCATACACATAAACACATTCAAGCCCCCCCCCCCACCCCTATCCAACATCACTCATCGTCTCTTTTATAAGCAACGCATCTGAGACAACACTCATCCTTCTCTCAGCTTACCAGTTCATCTGTTGGCCTAGCTGCATATCTCTATTGTTATGTCTCTCTCTCTCTCTCTCTCTCTCTCTCTCTCTCTCTCTCTCTCTCTCTCTCTCTCTCTCTCTCTTTCTTTCTCTAAGCGTGTGTGTGTGTGTATATCCCTGTCTCTTGAGTCCTGTACTTATGTCCATTTATTGCGAAGCTTTCAAACCTTTTAATGGTAGGGACACATTTTATTTTGAAACAAAAATAATTTTACCACACAGTCAGTCTACCAGGAAATCAGTTGTTTAACAAACCGCAAAAAATATCTAAAAACTTATACAACCGCAGAGATACAACCGCATTGGTAAACTTAACTATCAAAATATTTCACAAGACAACCTTTCTCGTGAAAACCTGTCATTTATGTAAGAAAAAAAAATTTTCCACGATTATTTTCATTGTCATAGTTTATTCGTAACAATATTAAAACAAATTGAATAGCACCAATAACTGCTAAGTTGTGTGCTGTCTATTCTGTTTAACACTTTACATTGTTGCGTCACACCTTCACACTGTTGCCTGTATACAGTGTGTCGCTGCATACAGTTTGAAAAGCTCTGATGTTTCACAGACTGGTCTAAGAATGTCCAAAAGCAGACGCGTACAAATATTTCATCTCTAGACGATGCACTGGGAGAGCTGTGGGGGGTTGTTCAATCTCAGGGACATTAGGGCACTCAGACATGAAAACATCGATACACCGCCGGTGCTGCCTTCGTGTGCATTCCTGTATTTATGTGTCACTTTATGTGCCAATCTTCCTTCTGTTTTTCTATTGGATACGTTTTAGGGATGCACCTTACATAAAACACTTTTATATTTATGTTGCATATGGGTGTATGTTCCATATGGGTGTATGTTCCATATGGGTGTATGTTCCATATGGGTGTATGTTCCATACGGGTGTATGTTCCATATGGGTGTATGTTGCACATGGGAGTATGTTCCATGTGGGTGTATGTTGCACATGGGTGTTACATAGAAATGGCTGTTACACCAAGCTGGTACATATTTATTTCAAACTAATAGTGTAAAGTAATTGGCCCTTATATGTGCCTTCACATGTATTGGGCATATAGGGCCAGACCTATATTTTATAGACCAATCGGCACTCGATGGGTAATGTGGTCCACACCACGCCGTCCGCTTTTACTTCTCAGGACTTCATCTGGTAACCATTTAGGGCTTGATTGACCTCGGAGCCAGGGTCATTTTTTTTAAAAAAGTCCGGGTCCCTCAGGTCTTGAACCCACGACCTTCGGATCTACAGGCGAGCGTCTAGCCGCTACACCACGGCGGCTTTCGTCAAAACAGAGTGCGTAATGTCATTTACATCTGCTCATCTGCTGTTCTGCAACCTAGCGCTTGACTAACGTGAACGCCCTGTCTCCCATATCATTGGGGGTGGCACTCAGCAGGTCTTCTACGAGCAAGGGGGGGGGGGGGCTAAGTGGTCGCGGAGTATGGTGTTCACTTCGAGTGCTGGAGGTCCCGGGTTCAAGCCCCGGTGAAAGCTTCGAACAATTCCCCCCGGTTTCTACGTAGTGAGACCGGACAACCGTTATCTTTGCGCACATAAAAAAGTTCCTTGGCAGTAGGAAATCGAAAAGAGTAGCTCTACGGCGTTGCCCAGACATAATTTTGAGTTGAAAATCTACCCAAAGTATTTCAGGATCCTCACCGGTGCTACGGAGTTTGTGCACTGCGCTGAGAATCTTCAGACTCACGCTTGAGTTAGAAGTAGAATGGAGTACTTATGGGTTATACCCTCGATATTGATCCGTCGAAAAAAACATAAACAACTCAGTCCTCCCCTAAATGTGTAAGATGTAAGATGTCTAACCCCCTCTATGCCACTATCCCCCCCCCCCCCCTTTCCCCTTTCGTAAGTTTGTGTTTCTTTATTTCATCTTTATTTTAACATACTATTATATTAATTTGCCATTCAGTACATTATTATTATTACCTTAAACAATGCATGGGCCCCCGTGACGACCCCAGCACCAAAAAATGTGTAGTCCACCCCCCCCCCCTTCCTCCCCCACTCTGTCCAGTAAGAAATGACTAGGAAAATTAAATCACTTTTAAAGAAAAAAATTTCGTTGTGTATTCCAAATAGGACGTTGTAGACACAAGCACGGAATTTTCGGCTGTTGGTGAATCTTACCAAGCCATATTAATTCGAGTTGTTCGCCACTCACTAAAACTATCGAACCCAGGACAAGTCGATCTGACGCCAGATCTGCCGCAGTTGGGAATTATTACAAAGCGTGTACGCAACTTAAAAATCACACTCCAAGACATGTGTACTATACGTGTATAGCGACCAAACCACACACTCCGACACTTGTTTACTATACGTGAATAGCGCCAAAACCACACATTTTGACACACTTGTACTGTACTTGTATAGCACCCAAACCACACACTCTGACACACTTGTACTGTACGTGTATAGCGCCCAAACCACACACTCCAATACACGTGTACTGTACGTGTATAGCACCAAAACCACACATTCTGACACACTTGTACTGTACGTGTATAGCGCACAAACCACACATTCTGACACACTTGTACTGTACGTGTATAGCACTCAAACCACACACTCTGACAAACTTGTACTGTACGTGTATAGCACCCAAACCACACACTCTGACACACTTGTACTGTACGTGTATAGCACCAAAACCACACACTCTGACACGCTTGTACTGTACGTGTATAGCATCCAAACCACACACTCTGACACACTTGTACTGTACGTGTATAGCGCCCAAACCACACACTCTGACACACTTGTACTGTACGTGTATAGCGCCCAAACCACACACTCTGACACACTTGTACTGTACGTGTATAGCGCCCAAACCACACACTCTGACACACTTGTACTGTACGTGTATAGCGCCCAAACCACACACTCTGACACACTTGTACTGTACGTGTAGAGCACCCAAACCACACACTCTGACACACTTGTACTGTACGTGTATAGCATCCAAACCACACACTCTGACACACTTGTACTGTACGTGTATAGCACCTAAACCACACACTCTGACACGCTTGTACTGTACGCGTATAGCGCCCAAACCACGCACTCCAATACACGTTTACTATACGTGTATAGCGCCCAAACCAGGCACTCCAATACACGTTTACTATACGTGTATAGCACCCAAACCACACATTCTGACACGCTTATACTGTACGTGTATAGCACTCAAACCACACACTCTGACACACTTGTACTGTACGTGTATAGCACCCAAACCACACATTCTGACACGCTTGTACTGTACGTGTATAGCACCCAAACCACACATTCTGACACGCTTGTACTGTACGTGTATAGCACCCAAACCACACACTCTGACACACTTGTACTGTACGTGTATAGCACTCAAACCACACATTCTGACACACTTGTACTGTACGTGTATAGCGCCCAAACCACACACTCTGACACACTTGTACTGTACGTGTATAGCACCTAAACCACACACTCTGACACACTTGTACTGTACGTGTATAGCGCCCAAACCACACACTCTGACACACTTGTTCTGTACGTGTATAGCACCCAAACCACACACCCTGACACACTTGTACTGTACGTGTATAGCACCCAAACCACACACTCTGACACACTTGTACTGTACGTGTATAGCACTCAAACCACACACTCTAACACTCTTGTACTGTACATGTATAGCACCCAAACCACACATTCTGACACGCTTGTACTGTACGTGTATAGCACCCAAACCACACACTCTGACACACTTGTACTGTACGTGTATAGCACTCAAACCACACACACTCTGACACACTTGTACTGTACGTGTATAGCACCCTAACCACACACCCTGACACGCTTGTACTGTACGCGTATAGCGCCCAAACCACGCACTCCAATACACGTTTACTATACGTGTATAGCGCCCAAACCACGCACTCCAATACACGTTTACTATACGTGTATAGCACCCAAACCACACATTCTGACACACTTGTACTGTACGTGTATAGCACTCAAACCACACACACTCTGACACACTTGTACTGTACGTGTATAGCACCCTAACCACACACCCTGACACGCTTGTACTGTACGCGTATAGCGCCCAAACCACGCACTCCAATACACGTTTACTATACGTGTATAGCGCCCAAACCACGCACTCCAATACACGTTTACTATACGTGTATAGCACCCAAACCACACATTCTGACACGCTTGTACTGTACGTGTATAGCACCCAAACCACACACTCTGACACACTTGTACTGTACGTGTATAGCACCCAAACCACACATTCTGACACGCTTGTACTGTACGTGTATAGCACCCAAACCACACACTTGTACTGTACGTGTATAGCACTCAAACCACACATTCTGACACACTTGTACTGTACGTGTATAGCACCCAAATCACACACTCTGACACACTTGTACTGTACGTGTACAAAAAAATGTTTAAAAAAAAAAAAATAGTTTGAATGTAAAAAAAAAAATTTGAAAATTGTACGAAAATGATATTAAAACTCGAGTAAAATGTTATGAGTACTGAAAAGAAAAGATTACCGACCTAATATGTGTTCCCATATAGGGGTAATTACCGACCTAATTTGTGTTCCCATATAAGGGTAATTACCGACCTAATATGTGTTCCCATATAGGGGTAATTACCGACCTAATATGTGTTCCAATATAAGGGTAATTACCGACTTAATATGTGTTCCAATATAAGGGTAATTACCGACCTAATATGTGTTCCAATATAAGGGTAATTACCGACCTAATATGTGTTCCCATATAAGGGTACACGTCTGACACACATCTGAAACTCAGAGAGTCGAATCCTGAATGCCAGTCTAACAAAACAAATCTCAGATAGCCCGTTCAATCTTCTAAAAAAAATCTGGCTTTCGTCTCGCATGTACATCGACTCTGACTTCAAACGATTGATAGCTGTTTACAACCTGATAAGGGGTCTGTCATCGCCATCTTAACAATGGGGCCCGGCGAGGCCCTTCTCTGGGGGGGGGGGGAGTACGATAATATAGACTAATATGGGTTTTCAAGTAAAAGCCTCAGCACACAGGTTTGCTCAGGGGCTGATAATGCTGGAGGCAGTACGCCTACTGTCCCTCCGCCTCGCCTCTCCCCCCCCCCCCCCCCTTTTTCCACTGAATTTGTTTTTTTTTTTCATCTTCTTCTTCTTGGCGTTCGCCAGCTGTACACTCTGGCGGATAGATATGGCTGTTCGACCATAAGTGCTCTTTGGTCCTGTTTCAGAGCTTGAGTTTTGTGTGTTTATCCTTTTTACAAATCTGGCTTATTTGTATGTAGACTTTTGGATTCTTGCTTCTCATGCAGATGCACTCTCACTTCGGAAGCAATGTCCATAATTAGTCGCCTTGTACGACATGCTTGTTAGGGAGGTACGGAGCCTATACTCACTTCCCCTTGCCATAATAGAGTTTTAGAGCCCACACGGGAGATTATATGATGCAGGTTGAGACAGTCCGTAGCTCAGATAGCTGAGTCCAATGCTAACAATGCCAAACCGTTTCTGTACCCAGACTTGTGAAGAGCTTCGCTACTTGCCACATTCGCGTCCTCACAGAGAGGGAAAATGGCGGTAAATGTTTATCCAAGGTTTGATGGGTTATTCCATGACCTAGATATTGATAGGTGGCACTAGCCACGGAAGTTCATAAATATTATTGACAATCGTTATCGTTGTTGCCTCGGTATAATGATAGCTGCAGCCGTGGCGACGGAAGCAGCAGGGCTGTGCAACAATGCTAATGACTGAAGTAATATTAGAAGTCATATTAGTCACAACAGTAGCGGCAGCAGCAGTAGCGACAGCAGCAGTAGCAGCATTAGAAGAAGTAGTAGATGTGGTCAAGGCTCTTTGGGAACAGGAAAAGGAATCAGTAGAGAAACACGATTATTATGGCCTGGAGAGAATGAGACACCTGGGTGTAACCAGAGGGTCTGGCCGGCTCACTACTCTCAAAGGAAAGGCAAGACGGACATTTAAACAGATTGTGACCGGTACGATCAGTTTTGGAACTCTGCGCTGGCTGCTGAAGATGAGGACATAGCAGGCATGGAAATGCCCCAAGTGCTGTGATGTCAATTCTTGACTCAGCGCAACTCAACTAGTAATAGTAGCAGCAGAAGCAGCAGCAACAGTAGCAGTAGTAACAGTAGCAGCAGCAGTAGTAGTAGCATAAGAAGAATTAGGCGCAGCAGTTGAATATGAAAAAAAATTAATCAACAACGACACAGCACGCACAAGTAAAAGTAAACACCTATTCAAAGAAGAAGGAGGAGGAGGGGGAGGAGAATAAAAAAAAACAAGAAGAAGAAGAAGAAGAAAAAGAAGAAGAAGAAGAAGAAGAAAAAGAAGAAGAAGAAGAAGAAGAAGAAGAAGAAGAAGAAGAAGAAGAAGAAGAAGAAGAAGAAGAAGAAGAAGAAGAAGAAGAAGAAGAAGAAGAAGAAGAAGAAGAAGAAGAAGAAGAAGAAAAGGAAGAAGAAAAAGAAGAAGAAGAAAAGAAGAAAGAAGAAGAAGAAGAAGAAGAAAGAAGAAGAAGAAGAAGAAGAAGAAGAAGAAGAAGAAGAAGAAGAAGAAGAAGAAGAAGAAGAAGAAGAAGAAGAAGAAGAAGAAGAAGAAGAAGAAAAAGAAGGAAGAAGAAGAAAGAAGAAGAAGAAGAGAGAAGAAGAAGAAGAAGAAGAAAGAAGAAGAAGAAGAAAAGAAGAAGAAAGAGAAGAAGAAGAAGAAGAAGAAGAAGAAGAAGAAGAAGAAGAAGAAGAAGAAGAAGAAGAAAAGGAAGAAGAAAAAGAAGAAGAAGAAGAAGAAGAAGAAGAAGAAGAAGAAGAAGAAGAAGAAGAAGAAGAAGAAGAAGAAGAAGAAGAAGAAGAAGAAGAAGAAGAAGAAGAAGAAGAAGAAGAAGAAGAAGAAGAAGAAAAGGAAGAAGAAAAAGAAGAAAAAGAAGAAGAAGAAGAAGAAGAAGAAGAAGAAGAAGAAGAAAAGGAAGAAGAAAAAGAAGAAGAAGAAGAAGAAGAAGAAGAAGAAGAAGAAGAAGAAGAAGAAGAAGAAGAAGAAGAAGAAGAAGAAGAAGAAGAAGAAGAAGAAGAAGAAGAAGAAGAAGAAGAAGAAGAAGAAGAAGAAGAAGAAAAGGAAGAAGAAAAAGAAGAAGAAGAAGAAGAAGAAGAAGAAGAAGAAGAAGAAGAAGAAGAAGAAGAAGAAGAAGAAGAAGAAGAAGAAGAAGAAGAAGAAGAAGAAGAAGAAGAAGAAGAAGAAGAAGAAGAAGAAGAAGAAGAAGAAGAAGAAGAAAAACTACAACAACAACAACGACAACAACAAAAACAGCGACGACGACAGCAAGAATAACAAATACAACAAATAAGGGGAGAGGCGGGGTTTGGGGGAGCACAATGAAACGTCAAACTACAATGCGAAATGCAAGCAAGAATGCTTACATCTGTGAATATATTCAAATTTTTTTTTTCCAGTAGAAAAAAAAAAAACTTTTCAAAGATAAGACGAGATATTCCAACCCCATGTACACAACCCAAAATTCATAAACCTCGTAAATTAGAGACTACAACTATAAACCTCATAATCATCATCAAGTGCCTTGCCCCCCTGGCGTAGGCGTTCACGTATCTCCTCAGATCTGGGTTCCTTTGTGTTCTGGACTACTTTCAACATTTCATGATTCCTAGTTGCACTGCACTGTCAAATGATAATGATAAGTGTATTGGTGGTGGCGGAGCAGCGGTGGTGGTGGTGGTGGTAGTAGTAGTAGTAGTAGTAGTAGTAGTTGTAGTAGTAGAAGTAGTAGTAGTAGTAGTAGTAGTAGTTGTTGTAGTTGTAGTAGTAGTAGTAGTAGTAGTTGTTGTTGTTGTTGTTGTAGTAGTAGTAGGAGTAGTACAAGTAGTAATAGTAACAGGAGTATTAGTAGTATGAGTAGTAGTAGTTACTGTAGTATAGGTTGTTGTTCTACCCGTATGTGTAGCTGTAATATTAATATCAGCAATGCTGGGCGTAATGTTATCTATTGTAGTATTGCTCTGAACAGCAGCATTGTTATTGTTATTATTTTTATTATTAGCAGTAGTAGTAGTGATGGTGGTGGTAGTGGTAGTAGTAGCATCATAGTCATCATCATCATCATCACCACCACCATCACCACCACCAACAGAAGCAGCAGCAAAAGCAGAAATAGTCAGGTTTTTTTCTCCCTGATGGTATGCAACGATCGGCTGTAGCGTCACGGGTTAGGTACCATTTTCCAGTGCTACTGTATTATTAAACACCTTCAGTGAGTACCGACACCTATTTAACACTTGTTGGTGAGTATCGGCTGCTCTGTATCTAGGAATAAGTCCTGGTAAATATAATAGATGTGGTAGTAGAAAACTACAACTTCTACTATTTAAAAGATGTGGTAGTAGTAGTAGTAGTAGTAGTAGTAGTAGTAGTAGTAGTAGTAGTAGTAGTAGTAGTAGTAGTAGTAGTAGTAGTAGTAGTAGTAGTAGTAGTAGTAGTAGTAGTAATAGTAGTAGTAGTAGTAGTAGTAATAGTAGTAGTAGTAGTAGTAGTAGTAGTAGTAGTAGTAGTAGTAGTAGTAGTAGTAGTAGTAGTAGTAGTAGTAGTAGTAGTAGTAGTAGTAGTAGTAAGAGTAGTAGTAGTAGTTGCAGCAGCAACTTCAACGGCAAATTTATTAGAACTATTAAAATTGGTGGTGGTGATATTATTAGATGTAACAGTTTGAAGGGGAGGACGATGAGAAAATGGACAAGTTAAAACACACGCAGCAGTGGTAGCAACAATAAACAAACAGTTTACCAACACAAACAGAGAACTCACAATTGTGCCGTATCTACAATCTGCAAGCCTCATATCCTGGCTTCTGAGAGAAAGAGAGAGAGATTCTTCGGATCCCTAAAGGAACAAACTCTCAACACTGGATGAGGACGTTGTCTGCCCGCGCAGCTGGTGCGCGTGAGTGCGTGTTGTGAACTGTCACGTGACTACACCGTCCGACAGAACGCACATTGCTCTCTTGTTTGTTTGTTTTGAAACTTCATTCATTTCTTCTGTTTGCTGTCAAAAGGTTGCTTTGTCTGGTCTTCTTGTGGCTCGCCTCAATTGATTCAAGTCGGCTGTTGGATAAAAGTGTATCTTTATACATAAAACAAATTCCGAATCCTATTCAAATGGGCTTGTTGGTTGAGTACCATTATCATGTAGGAGACTCTAAGCAGAACGTGGCTCTTATGTTCTGCCAAAAAGAAACTCGGTCTTTCGCCAGCTCTATTGTCTCGTGCACTGTGCTACCAAATGTCTCACTTATATCATGTGTCTATCTTGGTGCTCGTCCGCCCCTATCCCTCTTTCCTCGTACCATGGCTTCCGTTAGTTTTGCCATGAGAAGTTTTTGGGTTAATCATGTGGTAGTTTGCCCTTGCTTTCCACATCCGCAGTACCAGATACTCAAATGTCAATATCTGCTCAAAATTTAAACACCTTCAAATGTTGAATGTGGACTAAGATCAGCAGCTATCGGGTTGCCCTGCAATCAGGGCCGGATTTAGACTTCATGAGGCTCTAAGATATATAGTGCCCTGAGGCCAAACTGTTTTAAATTATACCAGCTAATCTCGTAAAACTTTGAAATATTTAGGCCTTTTCAAAATTTAGAGACCTTAAATATATTGTTTTTTTTTTTTAATCTTTAGTTCCCAAAAAAAAAAAAATTATAAATAATGTGTCTGCAAAATTCCATAAATTATATAATCATTCTAAAGACTGCTAAAACACATTTTATTTGTGAACAACAACAACAACAAAATAATTTGTTGAGACCCCTAGAGTTTGTGAGATCCCGTCATGTAGCTTAACTTGCGCCTAAATCCAGCCCTGCATGCATCAGTCGCATTTCAAGATGTCTGCCAACTTCCGGTTACAGTAACATAGTTTGGAAACAATTTCCTTCAGAGGTTGTCAGTTGGATCAGACCCGCCGACCACTTTTATTTGTACAGGTCTGCCATGGATCCCAAAGTTTTGAATAGTTTTACTTAAGTAGCCATCATAATCAGCATGATCATGTGCGGTGCCGGTAAGCGTAGGCTGTCATGTTTTGCAGTCTCATACGATCACCAGAATCATGGATAAGTTCAATGTTTTTGTCCCCCGCCTCATCCATTAGGACAGGCCATCCAGGGATTTATATCTTTGCCTTCCTCAGGCTGTCTTTCCAGGTGGTACTAAGTTCTTGTGTCCATTCCTTCTCTTAATATATTCAAAAAATACTGACTATGTCTAATTGTTTTACTACTTGTTTTACTAATTGTTCTAACAAACGTTCTATACCATTCAGAGGAATTACATTCTTTTTTATATTAGAATAGCAAGAGAGATTGAAGGTTTAAGTTGAGCCTTTTTTGATGACATTGTGGACAATATATAAATGTTCCACAGAGACCTGATCGGGAGGCTACGGTCTACCAAATGGAAAGACTGTCCTACTTATTATGTATGGAAGCCCAGTAGTGTAATAAGAAGCACATTGACTGTGAATCCCTTGATCGGGGGTTCCAGTCCCCTCATTGTAGAAATTTAATATAAATATTTATGGGCATCCAAGCTCAACTCTTTGAGTACCAAACAACGTACCCATTGCCCTTCCAAAGATAATGTGACGTTCAATTGTCTTCTATCACATACACATATTTTCTTAGCCCTGTGAATGTGAATTATTATTCTAACCAACCCTGTCTCATTGTATCTATGTTAGTCACACCAGTCCTAAGTATTTACTGCTTTTAAGCTTAAACCCTTGCAACAAAAGGAGTTAACAATTACCAACTTCTTAGGACTGACAGATTTAACGAACTTAGACCATATGTTAGACATTGATCTAGAAAATAAAAGCACCCAACCAATTGTGTCGTGGAGGCGTCACTGATCTGGGAAATGAAAGCACCCAGCGCGTTGTGTCGTGGAGGCGTCACTGATCTGGGAAATGAAAGCACCCAACCTGTTGTGTCGTGGAGGCGTCCCTGATCTGGGAAATGAAAGCACCCAACATGTTGTTTCGTGGAGGCGTCCCTGATCTGGGAAATGAAAGCACCCAACATGTTGTGTCGTAGAGGCGTCACTGATCTGGGAAATGAAAGCACCCAACCTGTTGTGTCGTGGAGGCGTCCCTGATCTGGGAAATGAAAGCACCCAGCCCGTTGTGTTGTGGAGGCGTCACTGATCTGGGAAATAAAAGCACCCAGCCCGTTGTGTCGTGGAGGCGTCACTGATCTGGGAAATGAAAGCACCCAACCTGTTGTGTCGTGGAGGCGTCACTGATCTGGGAAATGCAAGCACCCAGCCCGTTGTGTTGTGGAGGCGTCACTGATCTGGGAAATGAAAGCACCCAGCGCGTTGTGTCGTGGAGGCGTCACTGATCTGGGAAATGAATGCACCCAACCAATTGTGTCGTGGAGGCGTCACTGATCTGGGAAATGAAAGCACCCAGCGCGTTGTGTCGTGGGGGCGTCACTGATCTGGGAAATGAAAGCACCCAACCTGTTGTGTCGTTGAGATCTCACACAGGGCTCGCGGTTTATTATCACAGTCAGCGTTCTCATCTCCAGTTGTGTTGATACCCTTGATGATATACACTGCAGTACCTTTAGCTTCTCGCTTCAAAGTTCGCTTAAACTTCATCTTTTCCTTATTCCGTCTCTTTTCCAGTTCAGCGCTCAGCGCATTTTTGGTAATCCCCCCCCCCTCCCCTTCTTCTCAAGATGTACCCAGGATAGCACCACCTTGTTTGCTTTAAGACTGTGTACACCAGTAGTTGTCCATATTTTCCTTTCACTTCGTCATCTTTATTTAATTCAGCTAAGTTTTTTTTTTCCTTCTTGGCGTTCACTGTCTGTAAACTACAGTGGACAGTTCTGGTTGTTCGTCCACTTCCGGACTTTAGATATTGTTCCAGAATCTGAGTGTTGCGTGTACATCTGTTTTACAGTTCTTGCTTATTTGTATAAAGACTAGTGGTTCTTTGACCCAGGCAGATGCAGTCCGTTTTCGAAGCTTGCACGCAGTCGACTCCTACGACATGCTTGTTGGAGAAGCATTTGCTCTATTCTTGTAACCCCCCCCCCCCTTTCCCTCCCCCAACCCTAAGAATGAGGTCGCGGAACCTTCAAGGGAGAATTTATATAATTTAATGTTCATCAAATTTCTGCAGACTTGTTTTCGAATAAACGAAGCTTGTGTTCCTTGAATACTTGACAGACTCACAGTATAACGTAACACCGTGTTCTCCATTAAAGTCAGATAGGCAAGGAGTCGACGCATATCAGGAAAGAGTAAATGGAAAAATGTAACCTACACGCAGCCCTGGGCGTTACGCCACACCTTCATGCTGCACAGAGAGAGCAGGCGAGAAGAGAAGTTTTCTCCTGGCGACGATACACCTGTAGGTCTATCACAGGAGATGCTCGAACGCTAGACAGTCTCAGTATTGTCCTGTTGTCCCCACAACTGTGGCTGAGATACAATATTAAAGGCATTTCCTGTGCTGAAAAATCAGTTGTATTGATTTCCATTCCGGCTGATTGCGTTTTTCTGTTGTCGAAGTGTGAATGTGATGTCAGTTCAGCGATTATTCCTGATCATTTAGTTGACGAGGTGTGGGATGACGTCAGTAAAGTCAAGGTCGCTGGAATCTGGGTGCTTACATCTCTTGAGCGGCCCCAGATAATGTTTAGATAGGGCTGAATTGCTCCAATCCCCGCAAGCCGTGTATAACAGTTTGTCTTGTAAGTTTTCTTTTTCTTTTTAGTCATAAAGATTACCCTGTTCAAACTAAAAAGAAGGTTATGTGACGTGACGCGTGGTTTAAATGTTTATGTTGTTGAGTAGGGATCTTCCATTCAACACATTCTCTCCACTAGATAAACCGAACTAAAATCTGAGCTATGTTGCTCTCAGACAAAGTCCTGGATATCCAAGAAAACAGCCATATTGGCTCGTTAAGTATATTAACATTAGCTGAACTTGGTACCCACAAGAGAAGGCAAGGAATTTTAGATGTCTATCATACTAAATGAATTATTAGACAGGGCAAGTGATTCCTTCGTCATCTACCTTCTCCAGGT
>CAJHNH020008478.1:0-35000 GCA_905116865.2 Candidula unifasciata
ATTCCCCCCGATGGTCTGTAAAAAAAAAATAGGACTTTTCCCCTTTAAACTGAACGCCAAAGGGGAAAGGATTTTTTTAATGTCCATTAAAAAAGTCGGGTGGGGGCCCCAAAGAGGACATGTACTGTTTGCAAACAGATTCCTAAACCATTAGTAATACGCTTGGGGGCCTTAGGGGATTTGTATTGATATCCCGGTGTGCTGTCACGATTTTCTTAAAAAATAAATCAACGAACTCCCCCCCTCAGAAAAATTCTGTGTTTTATTTTTCATGGTTTATTTTTCTCTGTTTAATAGCATAATTTTGTTTAAAAAAATTAAATAGGGGGGCTGTGGGTCTTAGGCATGGTTCTCCTAAAATGCCAAAAGGGCTGGGTTTTTTCACGTGCACTTAACTTCGAAAATTCCCCCCTGTCCTGGTATGGATTGAACCCCCGTATTTTTTTGTTTCGCAGTAAAATTCTTTGGCTTGGAATAAAAAGAGTACCCTTGGGCCCCCTTTTTCAAATTTTGATTACAAGCTATCTCCACGAGTATTTCAGGATCCTCGCCGGTGCTCCAGAGTCTGTGCACTGTGCTCAGCTTCTTTGGACTTAAACTTGAGTTAGAAGAAGAACGGCGCACTTACGGGTTACTACCCGTGTGCCATGATGTTGGTCCGTTGTTCAAAGTTCAAACTTCAAAACTTTGAATATGCTGTTATAACACACGAAGGGTTCGTAGTAGATATCTAATGTATTCTATATTATGCCCTTTGTTTTACGTTCCCCTACAAAAGATGGTTGGTCCATTCTGTTGTAGTTTACAACTAGGCTGACGTGTCTACTCAGATAGGCCCAACACAAACGATTTTAGTAAAGCCTTCATAAGTCGCCGTTTAGGAACCGCCTATTACCTGATAATTAGTCTTTTCATTTTCTCTCTCAGATTAAAACCCCGGAATATCCTGTACAATCCTTTCGATATCGTGTGTAGAATCCAGTCAAGCAAGTATAGCATCCCTCATGAACATTCGTGGCAGGCGTTTCTCCACCTCGCTTCCTCAACTTTTTTTTTAATTTTTTTGTTTATTTTAGTTTTCAATGCCCGTTTCATGATTCTTTGTCCACTTCATCGTGGAATGTGCCCAGTATATCGTCATATTCTTTGTCTGCGAGGCTAGAGTCGCCTTAATTGTTGCGTACCTAGGATAGACCTATATACAAAACTATTTTGGCGAACTCCGCAGCTCAACTGTGGAATTATCTTACACAACAAATCAAAAATGCCACATACAATCGGAAACTGTTCGAATATTATCTGAGCACAGAATTTATGCCCCCACCCCTCCCCCCCCCCCCTTTTTTTTTCCCATATAAGATACACAATATTTTAGAAATAGCGCACATTTTCCCTAAATTTATTACAATTACTGCTGTCTACTGTAGTTAGAAATGTACACATTCCAGAGCTTCTGTTGAATAGTTTAATGCTATTGATAATGTTTACTTTTATTTGATGAATAAATGAAATAGTAAGAAACTAGAAAAGCAGAATTTTAGACAGTCCTGCCTGTCTAATTCTTAACCCTTTAAAAATAAAGTTTGTTTGTTCGTATTTCTACGCAATCAAAATAATTGTACATTTTGGCACACCCTGTTTACGAAACAGTAATGAAATGATAAACATGGCTGGTTGCCTTAATAAATGCTATTTCGTTGTTGTTCTTTTCTTTCCACCTGGTTTTATTTTTATTGTTTACTTTCTTCGCGACTATTTATTACTCTAACAAAGGAACGAAAACAAATCTCACAAATAAACGACTTTCATCTCCAGCCATGTATAAAACTTTACAAAAACACATTCTGCACTAAACACCATGACAAGCCCATGTCGTGTACACAATTAAGAAACAAAACAAAATTATTTTGACAGCAAAAATAAACAACTTACATGTGTTCAAAGATGTTAAGAAACAAAGACAACCTATCACAAACATTAGACGGAGGCAGATAATATTTTTAGCACACTATAAGAATGGGGTAACAGTTGGTAAGATATGCATTGAAACGAAAGCATCAAAAGAAGATTCTTGACAATCGTTTCTCATAAGAAACATAAAAATATACTTTTATGAACTGATGTATTCTGATTAATCTCGGCAGATTTGGGGAGGCTTGAATGCCTATGCAACTTTGCAAAGCATATAATGATGTGTGTGTAAACTTTATATAGTGTATATACGTCGGTTTAACAATTGAAACATTCTTATGTTTATCAGCTGCTCTGCGGATGTATACATTGTCAAAGCCATTGTCAATGTGCTTAACAGTGACTATGAATGATTCCGTTTTTACATCATAGTTTACGAAACCAAATGACCTAACCCCTCCCTTTAATAACATCGTTTTCTTTATTCCTCTCCCCCCCCCCACCCTCTCTCTCTCTCTCTCTCTCTCTCTCTCTCTCTCTCTTGGTGTCTGTACATGTAATTGTATATGTGTGCATGCATGGATGCATGTATGGGATGTGTTATTGTGCATGAATATCCATAATGTATATATGTGTGTGTTTTCTGTTTGTGCATTTATGTCTATGTATGTCTATGTGTTTTATGTTTGTGTATGTATGTAGATGTATGTGTGTATGCATTACGCATGTCTGTATATGAGTGTGCATGTATGAGAATGTAGAAGTATGTAAACGTGTATGGAAGTGTGTACTATTGTGTACACATGATGTGTGTATGCATTATTCTATAATTTATATTTCTTTAATATATCTATAACATGCATTATTGATAACAGGCATTGGTACTCTAAAAAATGAGTGCTTAGAAGGGCCGAATGTCAGACGGGCTTGTGTGCCCAATTTGTAACCCCTTGAAAATAAAGTTTGTTCGTTCGTTCGTTCTCTTCTCTCTCTCTCTCTCTCTCTCTCTCTCTCTCTCTCTCTCTCTCTCTCTCTCTAACTCTCGTTTTTAAGGAAATCTGACCTCTGCAATCAAAAAAAAAACATACATCTACAGTGACAAACTCTCTCTCTCTCTCTTTCTTTCTCTCTCTCTCTCTCTCTCTCTCTCTCTCTCTCTCTCTCTCTTTCTCTGTCTCTCTCTCTCTCTCTCTCTCTCTCTCTCTCTCTTTAATCAGTTTCTCATCTTTCCTGCGTCTCACAGTACAACGAAGAAAGGTGTAACTAAGATAATCGTAGAGCTCGCAATTATTTGCATATTTGTTTTCTTATTAACAATAAAATTGTCCCATTACAAGAGGTAAAAAAGAAAAGGTAAAGTCGGGAGATGTAAACCAGCGTCATTGCAGAGGGTTATAAACCATAAGTGCTCTGCCGCCAGTACGGACAGCTGATAAGAAACTGTCCGCCTGAGTCGCTGTCCGTACGCAACTCCGTAGCTACAGCGACGTTCCTCCATTTACCCTAGAGTGTCATTCTGGTATTCATTTCCTAGAGGCTGGGTGAACCCCAGGAACCGCCCAGTTTCGAACACTGACAGTGAAGCTGCAGCAGCTGAATCTCCTGTCGACTGCGCTAACGCGGCCCCATTACAATCGGAAAATAATGAAAACAAAGATATAATTAAAACAATAACGAAAAAAAAAAAAAGATAACATCAAAACTAACAGCAAGAATAACATTTCAAATAATATTAACGAGGAAGACTTCATCTAATGTAACTTCCATCAATTTATGAATGTCTGGAACAATATTTGTAAGCATTCTCAAATCCAAGCAATGTCATTATTGTATTCCTAAGCTGGTACCACTTAACCTGCACGGTTCCAACGCCAGGGCGTGCCAACACAGACAAAACATAGACGGGAAAGTGAGCGGTTTGAGGGGAAAGAGGGCGGGGGGTGGTGTGCCTCAGCATCAACCCTCTCATCCCGCTGCCATAACATACTTTCTAGGCAAAGAGAGGTAGGGCACCTCAAGGGGCCTAATTCTTGATAAAGAACATCATGATGATGTTGATGATAATATTGGGCAAATATCAAGCGAAATGGCGGATTGGGAGAAATAATAGCAGAAGGCATCGTACCACAAAGGAGGTGCATGGGCTGACCAGCATGCAGATGGGCACAGGATAGAAGTGACTCCTTGTATAACAATGTATATGAAAGTACACGAGGCGGGAGAACTGGCGAGAGACCGAGTTTCTTCTAGACAGACCGTGATGAGAAATGTCCCTTTCCACCTAACGGTGCATCGAACATTTTAGGTTAAATTCATATCTTGGGTTTATTTGGTTCCTATTTGAGGCTGGGTCGACATGGGAGCCAAGATCTTTTTTTTTTTTAAATCGTCTTTTTTGCGGATTTTAACCCAAGACCTTCAGATCCGCAAGCGAGCATCTAGCCGCTACACCACGTCGGCTCCCAGCTATAATAGAGGTACATCATTTTAGCTATAGTTCCATATTATTTCTGCTTGTTTAAACAATAGCTGTTTACACTAGTAACAAATGGACCTACAGGCAGATCCCCATTAAGATAACAGCACACAAACTGGATGATGATCAGTTTGTCGTTACTCTTCCATCGATATTCTCCATACTTGATATCCATTAACTGCAGACAAATATTTACATATACACGATGAAAGATCGTGTTTGGTTAACTACTAGTAGCAAAACAAACAACACATGTAGAAGATCGTTTGTATTAATGCAAATCCGAACTGCACTGTTAAATGAATCATTTGGTTAATATTGATGGTGTTAAATGAATCATTCCGTTAACAGTGATGGGGTTAACTATTGCATAGTGCCCCATGAATCCTGCCTAGCTCGCACACAGATCACATTATATCTTTTGATAGCCATGGTAATGAACCGGCTCCCAGATAAATCAATGGCGCTAAAAGTACGGGTTTCAATAGAAGTAACGGGGAAAACCAGGCTGATAGGGAATAGATACATGGACACTGTCAAGAGTCATTGATTGATTTATTCACTAAGGGGAATAACGGAAATGCATTCTAGGCATTCTGATATTCCTTATATTTCACAAAGCCCATGTTAGAGTCTCTTCCAACTCATTTATGATTCCCACATTGGACGAATCCGTGCAAAGAGACTAATTCTTTGTCATCTAATGCAGACCGCTTCATATTGTTTATTTCGGTCTGTCTAATTCTCCTTTTATTGTTTTAGGTCTCACACTCAGCATGTTTTGAGAACCGTCGTGGCGTAGCGGCTAGACGCTCGCGAGTCGATCGGAAGGTCGTGGATTCAGTTCCTGACGAAGTTTTGTAAATGACCTTATCTCACAGGTCGTCCCAGCCTTAGATAGGTACCAGGTAAAGTCCTAGAAAATTAAGGCGGGTGGCATGATGTTGACCTCATCAATCATCAAGTGCCGTTTAGTCTATAAAATATAGGTCTAGCCCTATTTGCCTAATACGCTTGAAGGTGTGGAGAAACAGGTCCTTTTACTCAGTATATTTTAGAGTATCTTTAGTCGATAGGAGATAGCTTTCAAACCCAGCTGCGACTCGCAACAGCCCACGGTCGGTGTTCGAAACCGATTGGTTCCCGGGGTTCACCCAGCCTCTAGATATGGGTACCAGAGTTAACACTCTAGGGTAAATGGAGGAACGTCATTGTAGGTACGGAGTTGCGTACGGACAGCGACACAGGCGGACAGTTTCTTTTCAGCTGTCCGTATTGGTGGAAGAGCACATGTGGTTTACGAGCGTGTGCAATGACGCTGTTTCACATCTCCGGACTTTATCTGTTTCCTTTATTCTCCATTTGAGCATCTCTGTTGGAAAAACATTTATACTTTCCGTCCTTTTTAGGATGACATTTTTCGTTATTTAAAGCCCCACTCTGGCTATTGCCAGGTGCCGCACTATAGCCCGGGCCATGGATATGGCTTAATGGCTAAACGCAGTTTCTGGGACCTCTCCACGGTGATCCTCATCCACATGGTGGCACATTGTGTCATCGGGTGTCTATCACGTTTGATGTCCTGGTGGGGTAGAAAGTCAGTCAGTCAGTCTATTGGACATTTCTAAACTGGAAAAACTGCACAAATATTATTTATAACAAGTCTAATTCTTTGAAACTTATATTTCTTCTTCGTCTTCTTCGCGCTCACCAGCTGTAAACTCTGGCGGAAAGTTCTGGTTGTTCATCCACTTCTGGACTGCAGTCCTGTCCCAGAACCTGAGTTTTGCGTGTGCATCCGCTTTACAGATCTGACTTATTTGTATGCAGACTGCTGGTTCCTTGCCTCTCAGGCAGATGCACTTCGACTTTGAAGGAAGCTCTTACGACATACTTTTGGGTAGGCAGTGGGTCTATTCTTGTTTTCCCTATAATAGGGCCCCAGAACCTACACGGGGAATATACCTATATTTGAATCGTCGTCTGCTCTTTATCCTTCCAGCACTGTAATGAGATTGTTTGTGTGTGGTGAATACCAAGAATTCGACCTACCCCAATGGATTATCAGTTGGAATGGATGTGATTGTTTACAGCTGTCAGATGACACATACGCATACAAGACATAAAAGTGCCTACTGCGCAACAGAAAGACTCCCCACATACGCTGACATGTTGCCCTATTTAATTACTGTGGAGTTGTGAGATTTGACCCAAGAGGGCTACAATGCAAGACCAGGTCCTGGAGACAATAGGTGACCTTAGATGCACCGCGCTGTTTGTAACCCAGACAACTCTGAATCTTTAGCATGGTTGATACCTAGATCCGGGTTAACCATTAAGCAACTGCGTAGAGTGTCACACAGAGAGTGGGCAGCACACAAATTTGCAATAGCTTTGGAGTTGTGCGTTTGTTTTTCTCGGTTGAGTAGATTTTAAAAATACAATCAGAAGCACAATGCAACAAAGCAGGTTGGATGCCTTATTTCTATTAAGTTTACGATCAGATGTGTAACATAAGATTAGCCTGATTATCTGAATAAAGAATTTGCAGTTTAAAAAATAGGAGAACATTTTTGAAGTATCAATAAAAGGGAAGCACACAACAACAACAACAAAAGACATCGTTTTCCAGCTTTCTGTAAGTTTTGTTTAATTTCCCAAATAAAATTTTATTTTACGGAGGGTTTTCTGTTGATAGGCGGCGTCCGTGGCCTAGGCGTTGCGAGTCTGACTCGTAAGCCAGCATACCGCGATCGAAACCCACTGCAGGCTGCGTGGATTTTTCTCGTGGTATGGGACGTCGCAGGTCGACCCAGCCTAAAATGGGTACCAGGATGGGCTGTCCTGGGAAAGTAAAGACAGCCGGCGTAATGCTGACCACATTACCCACAGAGTGCTGATGGTCTGTAAAAATATGGGACGCTCTGCCCGATGCACCGAAAGGCGTGAAAAGGGAACTTTACTTTTTTACTTTTACTTACTTTCTGTTGATATATTGAAAGCGAGTCCGACGTAATTCCAACGTACCGCGATCGGAACCCACTGCTGGCTGCGTCGATTGCTATCATGGTATGGGGCGTCGCAGGTCGACCCAGCCTAAAGTGGGTACCAGGATGTATATCCTGGGGAAGTAAAGACGGCCGGCGTAAAGCTGACCACATTACCCACATAGTGCCGATTTGTCTGTAAAATATGGATGCTCTTCCCATATGTCCCATGCGCAAAAAGGCGTGAAAAGGGATCTTTTTTTATGTATGTATATATATATGGACCCCATCCTAATCTATATATTTTAAGTGACCATTTACATTTCTTTCCTGCGAGTGGTTGTCGTAGGGGCCCTAGCACACCGGTTTTCCAGAGGCCTATAATGCCGTTAAGACGACTCAGTGGGGGGGGGGGGAAGGGGGGGGGGGTGGAGTGCCACTAAATTCTTTTAATTTAATTCGACCATGCTTAGGTTTTATAGTTTATTTAACGAATTAGTATCATGGCACATGCTCCGCTCTGCTTTTAACTCAAGCATAGACCAATCGGCACTTGGTTTGTGATGTAGTCAGCATAACGCCGACTGACTTACTTCCTACGACTTTATCTGAGACCCATTTAAGGCTGGGTCGAGCTGGAAGGCATTGTCATTTTTTAAATGTCTAGCACCGTTCGGATTTGAACATACGGCCTTAGTATCCGCAGGTAGATTTCGATAGATAGAGGTTTGAGGTTTTGAACAACGGATCAACATCATGGCACACGGGTAGTAACCCATAAGTGCTCCGTTCTTCTTCTAACTCAAGTCTGAGATGGAAGAATCTCAGCGCAGTGCACAAACTCCGTTACACCAGCGAAGATGCTGAAATACTTTGGGAAGATTTGTAACACCAAATTTTGCCAGGGCAGCGCCGTTAGGTTACATTTTTCGATTTTTTAACTGCCAGGAGATTTTGTAAGTGCACAAAAATACACACGTGCGTTCGATCTCACTATCCAAAGACCAGGGAAAATAACTAGAAGTACTGGAGGCGGGCGCCATGCCTCGAAATCACTCAGCACTCTCACCCCACACCGTCCCCCACCATGCTGATGTCAAACGTAAAAGAGATTTTGCAAGTAAAAACTCAATAGCTTAAAAAGCTATAAAAATCCTGTAATGATATACGGGTGTCAATCATGGACAGTTAGTAAATTTGTGAAAACTTATTTGGAAGCTGCGGAGATTTGGTTTCAAAGACGAATTATGAGAATACCGTGGACAGATAAAAACATAAATGAAGACGTCTTGAAAAAAACTGGCTCACGAAGAAGAACTGACGCTTTGATCGCGGTATGTTGAAATTACGAGTCGGACTCGCAACGCCTAAGCCACGGACGCCGCTTATCCTCAAAAAGTGCTGGTTTAAGAAAAAAACAAAAAACAAAAACAATTTTATTTCCTCTGCATGTGGTGGATACGCTTGCGGCAAATCTTTAGTCGTTATTTTCTCAATGAAACATTTGATCTGAAACCTAACATATGTTCGAAATCCACAGTGAAAGAATAACGTTAACTAGTGACGTGTCGCTCTCAGAGAGGACAATCATCAGCACTTTAGCCATTCGCAGATGTCACATGGGTGATGCTGGGACGTATGTATGCCGGACGTCTGATCTTCAGGTCATCAGTGTCAAGGTCAACGTACTTAACAGTAAGTTTTCCTTTTCATGTATCATTACTTGTTACAAAACAAAAATATTCTTCATCAAGATCATCATCAGCTACCACTTAAACGTCGTAGAGGGGACCATCAGGTTAGGATCTATTGCTCAATGGGTATCACTGGCTATTGTCATTCGGTGTCGATGCATAATGTCTTTAATAGCATCGGTCCATTTCTCCCCTGGCGTCCTCTTATTTTACGCCACCTCTTTTAGGTACAACGCTTGTGTTTATAGTCGTTTTTGCTGCCTTCTAAAGAGATGACCAAACCAATTGATCTTCTGCTTCTCGAATAATTTGGTGCAAGGTGTTGTTACACAGTCTTTCTGATAGTAAACTTTTTTCCTCTAACATAGGTGGTTAAGCTGGAGGCTTTCCTCTGATATCTGCTACTTTTAAATAGGTTAGACTTCGATAATGTTGAAGTCTGGCACTAGTACCACATTGTTTGTAAGAATATGCTGTTTGTAACCTGTTTTTTGGCAGTTGTACTTATGTTCGTATGTTCTTATAACTGCGTCAGTTCGTATACAGGTGTAGTAGCTTGTTTATATTTCCCGATCGATTCTCAATATACTTCAAAGATATTTAAATTCTGCAACTGGCTTCAGTCCTTTCTCGAAAGCTGAAATATTTTTGTCATATCAAGCGCTACGACGGAAAATTATAGCAGAAGGGATGGTACTAAGAAGGAGGGACAGGGGCCGACCGACACGAAGATGGGCACAGGATATAAGTGACTCCTTGAGTGGGAAAGTGCATGAGGCGGGAGAACTGGCGAGAGACCGAGTTTCTTTCAGGCAGACTGTGATGAGAGCGACGTTCTGCAAAGGACCTGCTACATGATGATGATGAACTGACATCAGACATGTACAATTCAACCTTATGTGCAGTGGGCTAGGAATTCTACTGTCTAGCATTACTTTAGTTTTAGTAGTTAATTTTGCATGTTCTATCTTCTGCATGTTAAACTTAGCATGTTCAGATGGTCGTCTAGTCTACTCCCCTCACTGTAGAAAAGGCATTGATAGTCTGCATGTAGTAACTTGTTTATTGTGTGTGGCTCTAATTCTTAGGTGAGTCGCCGTGGCGGAGCGCCGCGTATCGGAAGGTCGTGGGTTCGCTTCCTAGCGAAGCCGGACTTTTTTCAAAAATAATCTTGGCTCCCAGGTCGATCCAGCCTTGAGTGGGTACCGGGTGCAGTCCCGGGAAGTAAAGGCGGCCGGCATGATGCTGACTACATAACCTATCTTGTGCCGATTGGTCTATAAAATATAGGTCTAGCCCTCTATGCCCTTAACGCCTAAAGGCGTGGGAAAAGGTCCTTTACTTTTTTAAACTTCTACTTCCTCTAATTCTTCAACTGGAACGAAGTGCTATGACAAAAACATTGAAGAGATTAATATCAGAAATAGATCAGTTTCCTTATTTTGGTTGCATTTTTGATTGCTAAGAAAAATAGGAAGGAGAAAATTATAATATGCATTGACAAGGTCACATCATCCTGTTTTAGTCTTAGAGGCTGGAACTGTCCAAGATCAACCGCGGATTTGGAACTCAAGACTTTTGGTCTGCGTTACTGCGTAACTGTGTTAACTGCGGTTTTTGTAGTAGAACTGCGATACTGGATAAGTTATTGATTGTGTGGGGGTGGGTGGGGGCGGGGGTGTTTGAAAGCTATGATATTGGATCATCATCATCAATATTGTTCTGTCGATATATGTCACTTAAGGCTTACAGTCTGGTCTTTCATTTAGATTTATCCTGTGCAATCCCTTAGATCAAGCAGTTCAGATATACGGCCCAAGGACCGCATGCAGTCAAACATATAAATTCTGCAATAGTTTTTATTAAATGACGTCGAATAGGTGTCGTTTATGACCCTCGTGACGTCGTATATGTGACCTGTATGGCTCTAGGGGGACCTTTACATAAGAGCTTTGATTTGCATCCTTCGAAGAACCCTAAGTTTGGCATGCCTGCCTGCTTTAGATATAATCAATGGAATCTAGTACAGCGCCCCTGTCTTCTCACAACAGCGTTTGTCTTACAGTGTTTCTTGGGCTATCTTGGTGTTCGGTAAGCTAAATAATGTCAGAGTTAATTAGAACTATGAGGTTGAATGAGTTATAGGTGATTGCATAGAGTCAAGTTTAAATAAAGGACCATTTTTATGCCAGTGGCGACTAGGGCTTATGACGCTAGACCCAAATTTTTAAAGACCATTCGGTATTCGATGGCTGTTGAGATCGACATATCACTGGTCCCTTTTACATCCCACATCATTACCTGACATCACATTTAAGCTGGGTTCGGAGGGTATTACTTGTTTCACTGTTTGACATTTCCATGGTTGGTTGTTGTGGCTGCGGGATGAGGTAGCCAAAACTAAGCCTAACCCTGCCATTAGTCGCCTCTTGCGGCATGGAGTAGGGTTCAGTGTTATCATTCTCTGCTGCCCACGATAGCTCCGCAAAAACAATTGAAAGTAATGTAGATTCTGATTAGGAGACACTCGATACCTTTAGAAGCTACAAAGTTCAGACACAGAGCGGAGCCTTCTAATGTTATGTGATTATGATGATGAAATTAAAGAACTAAATTAGGTACAACTCACGGTACAACTCACAATCTCGGGCCCATCTTCGCTTATGGGCCCGAGATAGTGAGTTGTACCCTAAATTATAGTTTTAGCTTCTGATGAAGACGATTCTGTAAAACTTATACAATCAGCCAATGTTTGTGATGGAAAGTACAGTAACGAGTGGACATGTTAAAGCAGTCTTACCTAAGTGTGTCAGAGCATAATGAATGTCTTAGTCCCCACCATACTATCCGAATAGGACATTAGCATATTATGTTTTTGCGCGATAAATCCTTTGCTAATGTGTTTGTGTTTGTATTTTCAGCTGGTACCAACAACGAAAAGAGAGGTAAGTGTATTATCCTGGGTATATAGCTTATGTATAAGATATCTAAATAATAACAAGGTCATTCATTGTAAAGTTACCATTTACTGTTAATGAGTCTTTTTTATTTAAAGACAAAAACAAAACACAAAAAAGCGATACAATTAGGTGGCTCATTGACCACCCACCACCTCTATTTTAGCAGACAATAATTGGACTAGTAAACCTTGCTAACAATCTATGGGTAGTTTTTGCACCAAAATTCGTTGACGTTTTTTTTTTTTTCCAATGATGATTTTCTCCATCATTTGCTTTTTTTTTTTTTCCCCTAAAATCTGTATCTGTAATTTCTTTGTTGTGAGTGAAAACCAAACACAAACGATATAAATATGAAAAACAAAATGTGATGTATCGATTGGGCACTCATGCATGCCTTGATGAAAACTTGAAGAAACCAAATAATAATCTGCCAAACATGTGAAAATATTAAGCTGTTTATGAGTTGAGCAACAACATCAAATGAGTATTTCCATATTACTTACATCAACTTCATCAAGAGCAAGTTCATATTAACAATATATGAGTTATGTTTGATAGTTTTGATTAAATATGAGTTAAAGCACATTTGTAATATGTGCTGCAGTTTTTGTGGATGTGCTTCAAAGCACACTTGTAGTCTGCCTGGAAATATTTAGTGGTTGCTCATCACAGATATTGTTAGTGTTAAGCTTTCAACAAATATGAGTCAAACCAAAAATGTAGTCTGTGTAGACGTTTTCAGTGAGCAAACCAGGTCTGGACTGGGGCTTGCTTGAAATGAAGAACACGATCACTTGTCATAAGGATCGAAGAAGAAGACTGGTCGTATTTCTCAGTCCGGAATTGGCTCTTGTTTCACTTAAACATCAATGCTCTATGCGGACAAGTCTGGTCAGCTGGCAATGCCAAGCGGCCTCTCTAGGTGACCCTATTCAATAATCTCAGTTCAGGTCTTGTTTGGTTTATCAGTGCGAGCAACGTCTCGCTTGCCGACAAGGAACGAGTAAATTGAATAACAAACATTGTGCCTCTTACTCCAGAACCCCGTGTATGTCTGGCACTAGCGTCAAGACTTGACGACAGGAAATTTGTTTTGTCCGACCACTACAAGGAAAGCCTGGCAGCCATAAATTGCAGGCAGTTCAGAAAGGTCCAGACTATGTGGTTTATTTAACAAAGACATTTGACAGTGTTTTGTATGTCCTAAATTTGTTCATAATCATAAGCTGTTGATCATTATAATTTGATAACATTATGTGTCACTAGGTCACCAGTTGCTCTTGACTGTCTGATCCAGTCCCCCAACTTATGTCGGTCAGATGCAATAGACGTAATGTTTCTTTGAGGCCAGGCAATTCAGCCTAAATTCTTGTTTCCGTTTTGTCTTTGCTTCATCTCCTCTTCCCACCAAGTTCCGTAGTATCGTTTTGGATAGGCCGGTAGATCTTGTTACCGGGCCCAGCCGTTTAATTTCCCATCTTTTCAAGGTTGTTAAAGCTAAGCTACAGTCGGTGTTTCTGTTGGCAAGACGTTTTGCCTTGAAATGTTTTTTAGGGACAGTCTTGGAAAACGTTATCTGTTGTCTCAGGTGGCAATCCACAGGTGCATATGGCTGATTCGCAAATCTTAAATTTTATGTACATGTGGCCGAGAAATCTATTGTGCCAATGAAATGAAGAGACAAAAATGTGTCTCTATCCTGTTCTTTTAAGTTAATTAAATAGCTTCTTGTGTAAACATAAACTAGCATTTATTAACTCATAATTTTTCCCATATTCAGCAGTTATACTTTTATATGTGTTAGTAATAAATAACTTGGACTGTAACCTTGCTGAGAGCTTTAATAAATTATCCTAACATTGTGAACATGAATCAGCATTTATTATTTTTACTTTAATAGGACCAGTTTTAATATACGGCTGTAAATCATGGTAATTAGTAAACAAGTCAAAGAATGCATTCAAACCTCAGGGATGTGGTTTTACTGAAGTGTGATTACATTCCTTTGATATTTAAAATGGGTTATCTTAATGTATTGTAGAGACTCACACAAAAGGATAATGTATCTCAAAAATAGTGATTAATTTTTCAAAGAGGTGTCGTTCGTTGGTCACATTAGGAGAAGATAAAAACGAGAACATGTGATAAAATAAACTGATTTATTAAACTAGGGGGTATTGGAAGACAGCTAGAGAAGATTCTTGATTACTGTTTGTCATGGCATGAAGAGGTGTTACACCGTATTTATAGACAGCAGTTGTTGGTGATAGCAAGATGTGTGAAACATGATAGCCTGTCGAGTCGATAGGGCGCCTGAAGTTGTTAATGACAACGAAGATGATGATAATTAGGCCAGACGTGGTGTTATCCGTGCCAATTCTTTTTCTTCTTCTTCTTCTTCTTCTTCTTCTTCTTCTTCTTCTTCTTCTTCTTCTTCTTCTTCTTCTTCTTCTTCTTTTCCCCATAATGGGGCCTCAGAATCCACATGAAAACCTGTTAATTGTATTTGAAATGTCTGGACAAGCGCTTATCATCAGTTATAAGATACAAAAAATGGCAATGTATTAGGGACATTATAAAGTCACCAAACAGGCCCTGCAGTGGAAAATGATTCAAAGAGGACTTTCAAGAGAAATCCTGCGACGATCGTTGCTGAAAGAGGCTATCGGTGCTGGGTTGGATTCCATCCATGATATCCAGAGTGTTTAGCAGGATATAAAGGAATAGAAGAATAGACTGTGAGCCATATATGACTGATAACAACATCAAACGATGATGATGTTGTTGATGATAAGAATGGTCATGAAGATGATGATAATGATGATTCGCGCAAATCATGGAAGTAATGAATGCACAATACGAAACAGAACACACCACAAACCTATCACATTTAGACACCGACCCTAGCGCTCAATTTATATTTCCTAAATATCAGTTTTGTTATTTACAGAATCAGACGTTACCAGCAGCGACAAACCTGAGAACAAAAGCCAACAGACCTCATCCAATTCAGTATCACTGCTACTTTTGACATTTTTGTTGGTAACGTTCTACTCTGCGTCATGATCCCCTGTCAACCCGCAACATTCATCATCAAACAGTGATCAGATCTACGAGAAATGCCGCATTTATTTGGAGAGAAAAGATATCCGCAGTAGTGTTTTTCTCCCAGTGCGTAAAGAATTTGTCAGTAGCAAATTGCTTTAGATGTTTTCCTAATGGACGTTATAATCAACCAGTGATATTCATCTTCAGAAAGTGATCATTGAGAAGTCCGCATTTATTTAGAGAGAAAAGATATCTGAAGTTGTATTTTTCTCACAATGCGTAAAAGATTTGTCAAGGATATTTGTGTTGGTTGCTTTCCTAATCAACGTAACAATAATATGTCAACCAGTTATATCCATCTTCTGGAAGTGATCATTGAGAAGTGAGCTTTTAAATGAAACAGTAATCAAATTTAAGAGAAAGTCTGCTTTTATTTGAAAAACACCCGCAGTGATACATTTTTGTCCATAAAGCATTTGTGAAAGTATTTTTATTTTTTTTTTATATTACCTGTCTATTGAATGCGTGATCGTTTGTCAGCCAGGGACAATATTCACCAGATAGTGATTAAGTCCATCAGACAGCCCTAAATTTGTGTGCGTGACAAATATAACGTTCAGAACCATCTTTACTGCATTATGGACTCTTGGACAAACCATTATGCTAGGGCCCCAATGAAAACCATAATGGCAAGTTACTTTACATGCACAGATTAGCATGGGGCGACTGTGCTCCTGGGGTTTCAGCTTAGGCGATATGACGACACTGACAACTGTACTGCTGTTCTCACAGCTGGCAAAGAATGTCTGCATGATCATTTGTGTAGGAGACTGTACTGGGCGTCACGATCGGGCACCAACCATGGATATACATTGTCGGCATTTATCTGAGATACACTCACAGTGATACTTTTCGACACAGTTTGTACGGAAGCTGTGAATTTGTAAAGACTTTGTGAACAGCATTTTCTCCTATTTACTTTCTATACTGCACATCATGATAATGAGTCATCCAATTATATTCACCATCAGTCTTCAGCTGAAGGAAAAAGGAACTGCAAGCAATGGGTAGACATTGATATATAAAGAGATGGAAAAAAAACAGTCTTTTCAAAGCGTGTATAACCAGGACTCGATACACAGCATGTTTTCAATTAATTCATTGCAGTCCACATTCATTGCGGGCTGCAAATTTTTTTTTTTTTTTTTTTTTTGATTATTTATCGGAGTGAGATTAATCCATCGAACATGTCTGAATTTTTTTTTTTTTTTTTTTTTTTATGAAGGCCTGCACATTTTTTTCTGTTGTCTCTGTTAAGAATTTGTGAGTGGCAGTTTTGTTGTTTTTTTTTTTTTTTTTTTTTCCTCAAGTACATCAACCAGAATTCCTCATCATATCTGATGACACTAACGAGAATGTATCTGTTTCATTATTAAACTTCTCCAGGGAAACTTTTCCCAGCTTCTAAAGAATTTGTGAATGATAATGTTGCTGAAGATGTCTTGAAAGAACCTGACATACGAAGAGAACTGATTACCCACATCTGAAAGAGACAATCTGCATTGTTTGGTCATGTGATGAGAAAACTGGAGTAAATCGTGACGGTAGGAAAGCTGGAGGGGAGGAGAGGCAGAGGGAGACCGAGAGAAAAGATGCTGGACAGTCTGACATCTTGGCATGGAGGATCATCTGTGTCAGAGTTGACTGAAAGTATACGAGACAGATGGTTATCGATAGTCATGACTACCAGCGCCCCACGGGATGGACTTTAGGAAAAAGAAGAATGTTGCTGATTATTTTCAACTGTACCTCATTATCATGCCTGAAACAGTTATATTCGACAACAAAATGCGATGAAATCCGCAAGAACAAAAACAACACTTTTCCAGGCGCTCTGGGCATATCGGACTGGACCTGTATTTTTTAGATCATTCGGAACGAGGTGGGTCATGTGGTCAGCATCACGCCAGCAGAATTTACTTCCCATGACTGTACCTGGTATCCACTCAACGCTGGGTCGACCTGACAGCCAAGGTCATTTCGGAAAAATATTTGGCTCTGTCAGGACCCGATCCCACCACTTTCCAATCCGCAGGCGAGCTTCTAACAGCTGCCACAGGGTGGCTGTCAAATCCAGATGAGCGTGTGCATAAATGCTGCAAAATCTTGCCCCCCCCCCCCCCCCCCCCCCCCGTTATCAAATATCGCCAATACTCCTAAGAAGATGTTTTCAGTGATAGTCTATTTTCATGCTAGGGTGGCAGCCGCATCCTGAAAGATTATACAAATAAATTACATCTTTTTTGCTTCTTCAATATCTCAGATATGACACGTTTTCTGATAAACTAGTGTGAGTTTGTGCTAAAGAGTAAAAATGTGAACCAGTCAGTTTTAGAATTTCCAGTTGGTGAAGATCTGACGCTTTTTTCTGAGAATAGAACTAGATTTGTCTTATATTTGGGTATAGTAATAACCTGGGTGCGACAATATGTTTCGTTCCGAATGAGAAAATCTATCAGTCATTGAAAACTTTAGCTTGTACACGGAGAAAAATTGACGAACTTAGGTGACATAGGCAAATGTTCGCACATTTACGAAAGTGCTCACATACGAAAGCGACCAACAAACTACTAGACAACAGACAACAAACCTTGCTAACTCCCAAACTCAGCTGGTACAAAGACAACAAGCCAAGATCTCAGCTTGCCTGTCGACGAAAGGCTTAGACCTCACCATGCAGACAGACGAAAGTCAAAGCGTTCGACCATATCTTGCACATAAAACAAAGCCATTTAGATTGGGTGGAAGAATTCATTGCTAGAAGATAAAAGGAATTAGTGGACACAATAACACTATGTCAAACAGCAAAATGCAGGAGTCTGTTCACACCAATGGCGAATCGTTTATGTGATGCTTGACTCATCTTACAATAGTCCACGCAGTTCTTGGTGGATGCTATGGTCAATGTCACACCGGCTACTTTTGCTTCCCCTGTCATTGTGTATTTGAGGTTTTTGAGGTTTTGAACAACGGATCAACATCCTGGCACACGGGTAGTAACCCGTAGGTGCTCCATCCTTCGTCTAACTCAAGTCTGAGTCTGAAGAATCTCAGCACAGTGCACAGGCTCTGTAGCATCAGCGAGGATCCTAAAATACTTTGGATAGAATTGTAACTCCCAATTTTGCCCGGGCAGCAATGTTAAGCTACTCTTTTCGATTTCCAACTGCTGTCATTGTGTAGTATCCATTTAGATCAGACTGACCTAGAAGCCACCATTAATTTTGAAAAAAGAGGGGGGGGGGGGGTTATTACTGTTATACCCAGATATCTTTGCTTCTATGTGTCTTTTTGTGTCAGCATCGCGTAATTTATATTTAATGTATTTCTTTATTATACAGGTGTACATGTGTACACCTGTATAATAAAGGTGTACATGCTTTCGAGAATAGATGCCTCCGAAAGCTATTGAATGTTCACTGGTCGGACTTTAGGTCCAATACATCTATAAGACAGGAAACAAAACAAAAATATGTGTCTGATTTTATTAGAAAGCGTCGCTGGAATTACATCGGTCACGTACTCAGAATGGACATACAGAGACTTCCCCACCAAGCCTTCGTTATCGTCCCAGAGGTAAAGAAAACAGGGAAGACCAAAAAAACTCTCCGTATCACAAGGGAGAGCTCAGGCTTTTAATTTTTGTTTTGTATGTGAGTATGTTGTGGCGTTATGTGGTGAGTATTGTGCGTAGCTATTGCGTAGCTATGTATGAGGTTCTCTGTGACTGTGTGTGGCTGTGTGTAGTACATATGTGTAGCTATGTATGAGAGTCTCTGTGAGTGTGAGTATGAGAGTGTGTGTGGCTGTGTGTATGTGGTTGTGTGTATGGTTGTGTGTGTGCGGCTGTTCGCATGACTCTGTGTGTGATGGTCTGAGTGTGTAGATGTGAGTGTGGCTGTGTGCATGTAGCTATGCGTGTGGGCTTAGGTGCGTGTATATATGTGTGTTTGTGCGTGTGTTAGTCTGCTGGTCCATTGAACCTTTTGCAAGCTTGATTTTTTTTTTTTTTTTGGGGGGGGGGGGGGGGAGATTTTCTTTCTTGTATCAGTGAGTGGACGTAATACAATTGGTTTCCCACAAATAAATGTGGCCCTGAATGTTTAAATGTGTTCCATTCAGCAACTGGCGCACATGTCTTCAGTGCTAACATTTCATATCCCTAAATTTAATTGAATCCAACAGGCGGCATATGGGAGACTCGCCGTGGATGGCCGTGCTGCTAGAACTCTCTCCTGATTCCGAGGTCGTGGGTTTGAATCGAAAAATTCTGCTCTTTCCAAAAACGACCTGGACTCCCAAGTCTACCCAGCGTTAAGTGGGTCCCAGTTAAAGTCCAGGAAAGTACTATTCATGTGGCATTTATATGGTTTTTACTAGATTTAATTATTATTGAGTCTGCTTATGAATCTGAGGAACAGGGGAAAAGATAATGTGAATAAATGTTAAATACCATTATACTGTGTTTTTATGAGACTAACTTTTGTTGTCTAGTTAGTTTAGCTCAGTCATATTTGTTTTCTTTGCATAAAGATTTCTTTACAGGACTTTGCAGAACCAACTCCAGCATTTGTTTTTGCTGTCTGTGATTTCATTAGGTAATTTTAAGTTCAGTAGTTTTCTATTGCCCTCTGAACTGTTGATCTTTGATACCACTGTTTTAACAAATGCAAGATGGTGTGCTCCCAGAACGCCCGCAGCTGATATCAAACCAGCACTACGAAATTACAAAGAGGACACTAAGCCACAAACGTGGGTTATAAAGATATTACGCCTGCTACATGTATATGGATATTTTACTGCATTAGGTTAAACAGCATTAACTCTTTGAGTCCCATGGAACGCATCATACGTTCATAGGTTCCCGCCTACAGTCCCAATGAACGCAAGATGCGCCGATTTTACATCTCTTTTGACTACCTCTTGGGCCTCTGATGCTAAACCCCTTGGGACTCGAAGAGTTAAACGTCTATGGTCAAGCACCAGCAAGGAAATTGAAGTCAAAATTGTGACAGCATGCACCTTCCCTGTAGCAACATTTGGAAATGAGTCGTGGGCTATCTCGCAGTCGTTAAGGAAGAAAGTAGGAGCTACTGAGCTGAAATACTATAAAGGGATTCTCGAAATACCAGGGAGGACGAAGAAGCGGATTGGAAAAGTAGTAGCAGAAGGCATGTTATCAGCAAAGAGGGGCAGAGGCCGACCAGCATAGAGATAGGGACCGGATATAAATTACTCTTTGGGTAGGAATGTCTAGAGACTTGAGAGCTGGCGAGAGACCGAGTTTATTTAAGGCATATCGTAATGATAATGACGCTCCGCAAAGGAACTGCTACAATGATGATGATGGTGACGACTACCACTAACTGGTGAAGTCTTTAACTAAGGGTGTCGCTCGTATTAAGCGGAATGTTCTAGCCAATTAGCCCATAGGGTCATTCTGTTCTTAGGATCGCTAAAGGGAAAGCTGCACTGGTGTGATTTTAGAGAAAAGTAATGAGAACGCGATTGGCTGATGACAAATGTGACGTTGTTCTGAAGTAACTTCTACTGATCATTGGTATAACCAAGGTCGGCCCACCTTCCGAGATTGCATTAGGAAGTAAGGGGCTAAAACAATCGTCGACGAGGGATCTTTCTCCTGACGAACGGTGGACCCCTGCTGTGCATGCTCCCCTGTGGGGTTCTTTTTACCCATCAATCTATCCTTTGGCTGTTATCGTGCTTTGTAACCGGTCACAGTACATCATGATAGTAGGAAAGTTGGCGGGTAGGAAAAGCAGAGGGAGACCGAGAGAGAAGATACTGGACAGTTTGAGATCATGGAAAGTATACGAGACATAAGGTTATGGATAGCCATGACTACCAACGCCACACGGCATGGACTTTAGGAAGAAAAAGAATGTTGCTGATTATCTTCTCCTGTACCTCATTATCATGCCTCAACCAGTTATATTCAACATCAAAATGCTATCAATTCGTCATGACTCCAGGCCACGATCTTCTCCTGCTGCGCTTTATCGGACTCTTGGACAGGGACAAGACGAAATGGCGACTTTGCAACAGGTATTGCGCTATTTGGTGTTATATTTGTCGCTTCGGTAGCAAATTAGACGACTACCTTTACGACGAGGGTGACACGCTTACGACGGTTGGTTCATCGGACAGGTGTTAGACTGGCATTTGGCAGAGACACTGGCAGAGATTTATCAGACACTTTATCTTTTCAGGGATGAAAAGTTCTTCTCCATGGAAGACAAAGACAATACAAACTAAATCGAACCAGCGTAACACACCTGCACACGTACATAAACTACGGCTCCCCACAACACAGTACATGAAAAGATGCCACGTCATCTAATCTCCTATGTTTTGTTCTCCTCCTGCCTCCTTTACATTTAACTTACGAGTTATCACGACTTACTTCTGTCTTTAGTCTTCTAATGACGTATCCAAAGAATGTGGATTGGCTTCTTCAGATGCGAGTTATACCAATGATCAGTAGAAGTTACTTCAGGACAACGTCATTCGGTCTCACGATTTATGAAACTTCTGAGAATGTCACGCTTACGTCCCTGTTTGCGAAAATCTGACAAACTCGTGAATATTTTTTCGTTATTTCTCTTCGTCTCTTTGTATTCAGTCTCCGTAAGCCTTAAATATGAGATACCACATTCTCTAGTCTGAGAATGAAGGTGGAGGCAGTTACTCTAGCCCTCATTTGGCTTGAGAACCAGCTGCACCCGCATGTAGTAATTGTAACAGACTCAATCAAATACATATTGAGATAGGTGACAACAGGTATGCTCTGTGCAGAGTGACAAGCATCGCTTCAAAAATCCCGGATAGTTAGCTTCCTTTGGATTATTTTTTGTTTGTTTTAGGTATGTAGGTGTGTTGGGAAATGAACAGGCAGACAGACTAGCTAGTACTGCACCACTTTGTGGTAAACTGATAAATGACAAGCTAGATGTGGTTAAGGCCCTTTAGAAGCAAATGAACAGTGCTGAAACACGTAGATTATCATAGTCTGCTGCCATATGTAAGTGTAACATTTTGGGGCTTGGTAGAAAGACTGCACTGAAACATGATGACTTACAGTCATATTTAGGAGTAACCTTTGACCCAAGACTCACGTGGAGAAAACAGATAGCATAGACACAGAGAAAGGGACACAAGAGAACCAAACTGATGAGGAAGACAGGGGCCACGCCTATATCAGACATGGAAACAATTACTGGTCTCCATGATCTGGATGATAGGAGAGACACAAAGCTCATCACCCAGCTCTCCAAATACCACCACTTTAAAAAACAACCAATGAACAGCCGACTGCAGAAGCCCCAGAAGGCTAGAATGAAGAGAACCTGTTTTATTAAGAACGCAAATGCTTAGCTCAGTGTCCTAAAACTTCCTCCCTTAATACCAAGTTTTCCACTGAAAGCTTACAACGACACGCCCCCCCCCCCCCTTTCCCCGGCTTAGGGATAGCCTGTAAAAAGTCAGAACCACTGTAACAGGGATCTTCTGCAAATCTTTCATGAGCAGAACTGATATGAAATTAACTACAGAAGGAGAGATGAACAGACTTTATACACATCAGACTTGGATTAGAGTGCATACAGATGGTTCAGCCAAGAGAGCAGTAAGAGACAAAGGAGAATGAATATACATAAAATGTCTAAATGGCTTAAAAATCAACCAGGCTGTACCAACAAGTTCATATTCCTCAAATTACAGAGCAGAGGCAGAAGCACTCCTGGCGGCATGTTCTTTCTTGAATGGACAATAGCACAGCAAATATAGCAGAGTGGTCTTTCTGACTGATGCTATGTCAGTTCTATAAGCAATTGTTAACCCAAAAGACACTCGGTTTGTAGACTTGACGCATCAGCTGATTCACTTAGGCTCTTCAGTAGAACAATCTGTACTGCAGTGGATTCTAGGTCACTGTAGTTTGAAAGGCATTGAAATAGCGGACAGATTGGCCAGAAGCGGCAGTGACATGATACAACAAAATAGTGACAACCCACCAGGAGACGAAAACATTAATAAAATCTAGTATCCAAGAAAGGTGCCTGAATACACATACCATATTCTCTCCCCAAAACTCGCTTCATCGCTTCTCTAAAGAGGGACAGTGTTTTATATTCAGACTAAGGACTGGGCACAACAGACTTCATCAACATATGTTCAAATTTTTGGAGACGTGTCCCTGCAGTGTGGCACCTGAAAATGCGGAGCATGTGCTCCAACATTGTCAACTGCATGCTGGCTGACAACAGAGGAGTAATCTGGCATGTTCCAACCACGATGAAGAAAAGGCTGAATGGTACACAAGAGGATATGGACTGCACAATAGCTTTTATAAGGGCTACCGGCCTCCTGATATAAGTTTTCTGATACAAGGATTGCAGAAGAAGAAGAAAATCATGGTCTGCAGAGAATAGTGCATTTTGGGTGTGACAGGGATCTTACCGAAGCTCAACACTCAGAGGAAAGACAAGACGGACATATAAACAGACTGCTACTGTTGCTGTCGGAATTGAAACTCTCCACTAGCTGCTGAAGATCGGGCGAAGTGATTATGGAAATGTCCTGAGTTATGGTGTTAATTAATAATTGATCTCAACTCAATGTCCTCGAGGGTCATTTGTAACTTCAACATGTGAAGGCATTTTACTATTGTAGGATACTCGAGTAGCTACTTGTCCATATGCAGAGTCCGCCATTGATTACTCTCCTTTAATCAGCCAGCTGTATCTTCACAATAAAGGTTAGTTGCTATGGATCTCCAACACTCTCTATTTTGGGTTGCGATGGATCTCCAACACTCTCTATTTTGGGTTGCGATGGATCTCCAACACTCTCTATTTTGGGTTGCGATGGATCTCCAACACTCTCTATCTTGGGTTGCGATGGATCTCCAACACTCTCTATCTTGGGTTGCAATGGATCTCCAACACTCTCTATCTTGGGTACTGGTTGTATACTCTCAAAAACTATTCTTCCATCCCCTCATATTATACCGTTATTTATATCAATGTCTATATTGATGGATCTGCATTCAAAGCCACCATTAAAGCAGGTTACGGAATCTACATAGGTTACCCTGATAGATCTATTGAAGAGATATTTGATGCATGCGGGGAATTCTGCTCAAATTATGAAGCTGAAATAATCGCACTGGAAACA
Organism: Candidula unifasciata; assembly: GCA_905116865.2. Lineage (NCBI taxonomy): Eukaryota > Metazoa > Mollusca > Gastropoda > Stylommatophora > Geomitridae > Candidula > Candidula unifasciata. The sequence goes on from CAJHNH020008478.1 coordinate 24,332, forward strand.
GCAGTATACCACCTAAAGACTGTAATGGATGTTTATCCTTTAAAGGCCCAAAATATTGTCATCTTCACCGATTCAATGTCTGCTCTTCAAGCTCTGGAGGGCAGTGAAAGCTGCAGAACTGACATAGCTAAGACAATTCTAGATGCTGATCAGCTCATTAACTCATACAACATCAGAATAGTGATGCAGTCGATTCCAGGACACTCCGGCACACCAGGTAATGACAGAGCTGACAGACTGGCCCCAAAAAAAGGAGCAACACAAGAACAACCACCTACAGCGACAACCCTACAGACAGCAACAAACACTGATAAAAGCTATAAACAAAGAGACTTGGCTGAACAGATGGGACCTGGGAGGACACTGGAAGAGAGGTTTATAGACATATGTCTGGCCCTGATCCTAATGACAGCATTAACCATTTAACAAGAAGGGACCAGGCCACCATCTTTAGACTCAGAACACAACATACTCCACTCAATGGACACCTAAACAGAATACAGCCACAACACTCCCCAAAGTGCCAGCTATCTAACTACCCCTACGAAATTGTTGACCATCATCTCTTTGAGTGCCAAAAACTCAACGAGACTAGAAGAATGCTACTCCCTCCGAGACCAGACAGGTGGAACACCTTGTACGGAGGAAAAGAATAGCTTGTGAAAACATGTAAATTCCACTACAGGGCATTGGGCCAAAGGGTGAAAGCTCATGCGCCGCTGGATCAGTAACAACAACAACAACATATCGATGTCTTGGTGCCCTCGTGGTGTAGCGTGTTTAGGTCCTAACATAACCGGACTTGTTTTAAAAAATGACTTTAGCACCCAGGTCGAGCTAGCCTTTAATGAGTACCGGATAAAGTCCTGGTAAGTAAAGGTGGCCGGCGTGATGTTGACCACATCACCACCGAGTTCCGATTGTCTATGAGGCCAAGCACTATAGGCCTAATACGCCTGAAGGCTTGCAAAAGGGTTCTTTACTTGACGTTTTCTAATATCTATGTCCATTTCTTGCTCGCTTTGTTTCAACTTTTCTGTCAAGAGAAGCATAAATAGGTTTTATTACGGCTGTTGCTCTGACCTAGCTCTAAACACGGGATAGAAAGTAAAGCAGAGATCCCTTCTTACACCTTAGGCGCATAGGGCATATGGGAAGAGCATCCCATATTTTTACAGACCGATTGGCGCTAGGTGGGTAATGTGGTCAGCATTACGCCGACACATGATAGAAAAGGGTAGACTAAATAACATTTAAATACCTATGTATTTTAGTCAGAAGAGAAAAAGGAAGTCATAAATGTATTTATTTTTTACAATCTAAGTAGAAGACGAACGACTGCTCAAAACAAATATATTTTAACAATCCTGAGGAAAAGATCAATAATAAGAAGAAGAACTCCACAGGGGAGCATGCCAAGCAGAGATCCCTCGTCGACGATTGTTTCGGTCCATTACTTCCCTAGACAATCTCGGAACCTGGTTGGGCAGGCCTCGATCTTCCCCTCCTGCACTTAATCGGACTCTCGGACAAGGGACAAGAAATGGAGACTTTGCAACAGGTACTGTGAGATTTTGTGTTATATTGTCGCTGCGGTAGCAAATTAGATCAGTCGACTACATTAACGACCAGAGTGACAAGTTTAAGGTTGGCTCATCAGACAGATCAAATAGTAAACATACTCATACAGTCCAGAATAGGCGAAAAACCTAAAGCAGGACTACTACTTCTACTGCATGTAATAAATCTGTACAGCTGAGATGAATTGTGTTGAGTTAAGTTGACATCACAGCACTCGGGGCATTCCCATAAGCGCTCCCTCCCCATCTTCAGCAGCCAGCGAAGAGTTCCGATACTAATGGTGCCAGTAGCATTCTGATAAAACGTCAGTCTTGCCTTTCCTCTGAGCCTCGAGCATCTGCCAGAACCTCTCGTCACTCCACCCTGCATCAGTCTCACCAGACTGTGGTGATCCATCTGCTCCTCCGAAATGTTCACGCTCTCCCACAACGCACTAACCACGTCTGCCTTATAATGTATCAGTATTCCACCAAGTTGTGCAGAGCCAGCCAGTCTGTCTGCCTGTTCATTTCCCAACATACCGGCGTGCCCCGGTGAAAAAATCCAGACAATACTCCTCACCCGTGTCCCCCGCAGCGAAGCATGCCACTCTGCACGAAGCATACATGTTCTGATCTTCCTCAGCATGCTTTCTGAATCAGTTACAATCACGATGTGTGAGTGTGTGGTGTTCTCTAGCCAGCGGAAAGCTGCAGTGACGCCTCCACCTCTATTCCTAAGCTGGATGTTGTGATATCATTAGCTAGGCTCTCCTGCACCAAACGTCGACCATTAACTTTTGCTAAGAAGCCCGAAGCACTACTTTTGCCTCTTGACACTGAACCGTCTGTGTAAATGATCAAATCCTCTGAGCGAGCATTATCTTGAATTAATTTCTGAATTTTCACCTCTGTGGCACCTGCTGGCCAGTCTCTGCATTCCCGGCACAGCGTGATTATGTATCTACACAAGTCTGACTGTTCAGGTGGCACTTTGACCCACTCCTCTCCTCGCCTAATATTCTCAAAGTTGACACACTCCTCTCCTCGCCTAATGTTCTCAAGGATGCAAACCTATCTGATTGTGTCATTCATGACCTCCCTCTTATCAGCCGCTGACCCTTAACTGCACCCAGAGCTACATGCAGAGGGTGGTCTGTGTCTGCAGCTACCCTGAGATATGACTTCGCCTGCAGCACCTTGTGCCTACCTGCAACCGTCAGCAAACCAAAGATGTATCGCATACACACCACTGGGGTGTCTCTGGCGCTACCCAGAATGACCCGCATAGCCGTTATCTGTATGCGCTCTCTTTTGTCCATCTGACTCTTTGAGACGGTAAGCAGTCCCAGGCCATAATCAACCACTGACAGGATCAGGTGCTGATATAGTGTGAAAAGCTTTCTCTGCTCTATGTCAATTGCAGCCATAGTCTTGAGTGCACTAAGTCCTTTTTGGCATCTCGTCACAACACCTCTGCCTTATCATGCATCAGTATTCCACCAGGTTTTGCATAGCCATCCAGTCAGTCCGTCTGTTCATTTCCCGACACATCGACATCCTCCGAAGAAAAGATCCAGACAATGCTCGTAAGATGAGAGTAGAACTGAGGTGAGAAGAGAAAAGACTAAACATACATGTCAGATTCTCAACATATTTAGCCTCGCTGGTGGCACTTCTCTTTCTGCAAGAATGTGGCGTTAGAAAAGTGCAAACTGAGGATCTTCTTCTTCTCTTCTTCTGCCTTTCTAGCCCCCAGTGGAGCATAGGCCCTCAACCAACTCACGCCAAGTTGGTTTATCCTTTGCTATCACATGCAGCTCTACTCCATGTTACCTCATTCTTTCTAACTTCATTCTCCATCTCCCTTTTCCATGTTTTTTTTTTTTTTTTTTTTTTTTTGGGGGGGGGGGGGGGCTTCCTTTATTCCTATGCCCCTGTGGATTCCAGAGCAAAGACATTCTAGTTATATTGTTCTCCGGTTTTCTAAATGTGTGTCCTATCCAACGCCAGCGTCTTTTCCTCACCTCTTGGTCCTCTGGCGCTTGCTTAGTTCTCTCCCAAAGCTCTACATTAGTAATTCTATCATACCATTTAATTCCCTCTATTCTGCGCAGGCACCAGTTAATGAATGTCTGTAGTTTTTTAGTAACTGCCTTAGTTGTTCTCCATGTTTCCGCCCAATACAAAAGTACTGATTTGACTTTAGAATTTAAAATTTTAAGTTTAGTTTCTCTTTTAATTTCTCCTGACCTCCAAAAATTCGCTAGTGCTATGAAAGACCTCTTGCCTTTTGTCTTCTTATTTAAATATCTATGAGGATAGTGGGAGATTATCACCCCCGTCTCATTATACTATTCCTTCGCACAAATATATTGGCAGGTTTCATGCAAGGCTGAAAATTACCTTTATCTTGGACGTACTAACGAGGCAAAGACAAGGATAAAAGAGTAAATATTATCCCGTTATTTTTAAGTTTCAGCGGAAGATTAATAATTGGTTATATGACCCAGGTCGAAATGGGATGATGGCCGCTCCATGTAAATTCTTTGAAAAAGAAACTGAATGTGTTGGTGTTATTGTTTATAACAGTTTCCCTAGCAGGTTATTTAATATATTAGTTTAGACACAGCAAAACAAAACAAAAACAACTTCCGAATGCAATTCTGTTTATTTTTTTATTTTTTGTTTTTTATTTTTTTATTTTTGTTAATAATAAACATTTGAACAAAGAAGACACAAACAATAAATTGCACAATTTATTGCTTGTCATATTTCACTGTATCTCGTCAGGTACACACTAGAGTAACAATTACATAAATCAAGCAAATAAGTGAATTCTTTATAACTGAAGTACAATTTCAACAATGATCTAACAATACTGCCCGTTTTTACCAGGACAGCCATCAAGACAGAACCATCTCTTTCTGAATACAGAGTTCCGGGCGCAGGTGACGAATCGGGGAAGCTTGAAGAAATCTTAGCGTTCTGCCATTGGTTGACGTATGAAGGACTTGAAATGATTTGTCTTTAGTCACCACGTGTCCAGATTTTAGAAGATGGCGTGCTATTACAGAGGGGTGATCTTTGCGGCCAGTATTCTTATTTTGAATATTATTTTGCATGGCTTTTTCCACCCATACTTGAATGTGCAGCTTCACAGCTACCTTTAAATTGGTAGATACAATTTGATTTGTCCAGAGATTTTTTTTTCTTCTAAGTGTGCCATAAAGATGTCTGTCAGGATAGGACACAGCGGGCTTCCCATGGCCACTCCGTCAATCTGGCGGTAGGACTGCTTGAGGAAATTGAACTTGATATTATATGTGCACAATAACAACAATGTCTCCAGTTTTGATGTAGGCTGATCCAACTGTAGATTCTTCTTTGTTATACGGCCCCGGGTGATTTCAATGCTGTTAATCTCCTGAGAACAATAATAAAATGTTCGATAGAAGTAAATAAAGATCGTCATCTCTGCTTTATTTATTATACAAAGGCTTTTGATAGAGTAAGACACGTCGATGTGATAAAAATACTTACAAATCAACAAACTGATGCGAAAGATGCTAAATGACATACTGGAAAAAACATGCTGAAAGAATTGATACTGAAGTAGGTCTGTACCAACCAATTAAGTGAGGTCTGCGACAGGGATGTGTAAAGTCTCCGGATCTTTTTTCCTTATATAGTGAATGTATTATGCGATATCTGAAAGAAATGAAGGAAATTAACGGGGAAGGATGTAACATCAACAATATGCAGATGATATCATGATAACTGCAGGCAATGAAGAAGATCTACAGTGTTTAGTGGATACAGTTGTAATTCACATTAAGAAACTATGCTTGGAATTAAATTGTAAATAAACAGAAATTATGTTCATCACCAAGAAAAAAAATGCGGCGTCCCTGGCTTAGGCGTTGTAAGTCTGATTCGTAATTTCAACGTACCGCGATCGAAACCCACTGCTGGCTGCGTGGATTTTTATCATGGTATGGGGCGTCGCAAGTCGACCCAGCCTTTAAATGGGTACCAGGATAGCTGTCCTGGGAAAGAAAAGACGGCCGCCGTAATGCTGACCACAGTACCCGCCTAGTGCCCATCGGTCTGTAAAAATATGGGTGCTCTTCCCATATGCCCCATTACTTTTACTTACTACCAGGAAGAAAGAAATATCTAAGTGTTAAGTGCATACAAAAGGCCAATTTTTTAGCAAGTTAATAGATACAATTATTTAGAAACAATCATAACATCTAACGCATTTCCCTGCCTCATGGGCATCCGACAGGCCTATTTCTAGGTTGACTGTGGCCATTGTTTTTGTGTGGGTCGTGACTGCCCTGATTTGTGTGGTGTCCACTTTGTCCCCTTCGCCGCAGGTATAGCCCTCGGAGTAGTTTGGGGCAGCCCCCTGTGGAACAGTTAGCCCTCAAGGGAAGGCAGGGGCAGATCATGGGCATTCCCCGCCATCCAAGGAGGCTTCCATGCATGCAGAGCCGGCACATGGCGCTCTGGTTCTGGGCTCACCCAAGGAATCGTCACGTCCTGCACATGCCTGCTTAACCTCACAAAGACAGGGGCTGCGCCCTCTGGAAGTGTGGACTTTTGTGACCCACACTGCAGTGTTAGCCCGACAATCCTGCATGAGTTGCAGTTTTTGTCCCAACACTCGGGCAAGTGGGGTCTTTGGGTGTGGACATTCGGCTTTTTCAGTTCAAACAAATTTTGATGGTCAGATTTTGATCCGTATCTATGTCGGACAATTAGGCTTTGCGATGGTGGTTGCTGTTGTGGTGTAATGACGACGACACTGAGGGTTAACCGAGGATGTACATGAATGGTCAGCCTATGGATGGTTGCTGTTGTGGTGTACCTCAGCGCGGTGACGACGACAATGAGGGTTAACAGAGGATGTGCAGTGAACAATGTTCTCTTTACTCTGCAGTCTTTTAACCAAGGGTCTGGCAGCACTCACAGAGCTTTTTTTTTTTTTTGCGTTTGGGGGCGGGCTGAGAAGCCACAAGGACACAAAGAAGATCTGACATGGAAGTATATACATTATCCCCGACGAGGACGTGCCCCCGTACAACCCGCCACCGTACGGAGTATCCCCCCCCCACCCCCTACTAAAACGAAGCAGTCATGCATTAAGACAAAATGATGTTTACTCGCAACAAGCTATGGTTTCTTATGCAAAGAATATCATGAAAGACATAGACAATATTTATTTATTTATTTATTTATTTATTTATTTATTTATTTATTTATTTATTTATTCATTCATTCATTTATTTATTTATTTTTGACTTGTTATGATGAGAAGAAATCGACTCGAGAACTTGGTAACAACTGGCAAGTTTGACGGAAAGAGAAAAAGAGGGCGGCAAAGAGATACATACCTGGATAGCCTGGCCCATTGGATGGGGGCCAGACAAAAATATTATCCACTTTTCTTTCTTAAAGAGTTAAAGACGAATCAGCAAACTGTCACTGTTAGTGACAACGAATTAATCACCCCCAAAACTGGCTGGCAAGGGTAGGTAATGAAACAATAGAATGTCAATACCGAATCCTGCAAGCTATTGCTGTCTCTAAAAACTGAGGAGCTTGTTCTCTTGGTAAAGCACGTGCAATAAACAACAGGTGCTATGATTGTATCTGAGAAACCAATGTTTTATTCACTTTCAAAACTGGCTTCCGTGTGTGTGTGTGAGCTATCTCAGTTACCGAGTTACTCCAGCGCTCACGCTGGGGAGAATGTATTTCAAGACATCCGCAGTTCTTTCATCAGTTTTTATGTATTTGTTGTTACCTTTCAGTGACTGATGCCCAAAAACGTAAGCTCTTCAAGCCATTGTATTGTGGCTGATGTGTGCAGTTTGCAGACTGGGAAGTGTTTATTCTTGGAAAATGATGCATATATATGTGTGTGTGTGTGTGTGTGTGTGTGTGTGTGTGTGTGTGTGTGTGTGTGTGTGTGTGTGTGTGTGTGTGTGTGAGTGTACAGTACTAAAAACTAAATGAAAAGGGGGAAAACGCACTTAGACCTCCGTAAGATCAAGTTAACTCTTTCTTGTTCCTTTGTTTCTTCTTCTTCTTCTTCTTCTTCTTCTTCTTCTTCTTCTTCTTCTTCTTCTTCTTCTTCTTCTTCTTCTTCTTCTTCTTCTTCTTCTTCTTCTTCTTCTTCTTCTTCTTCTTCTTCTTCTTCTTCTTCTTCTTATGTGTGTGTGTGTGTGTCCGCGTGAATGAGTCTGCGTTTGTGTGTCTGCGGGTTTGAATGTGTGTCGCATGTGTGTGTCTCTGTGTGTTTATCTGTGTTTGTGTTTGTGTCTGTGTGCGTATGTCTGTTTGTGTGTGTGTCTGCGTTTGTTTCTGTGGGTGTGTCTGTGTGTGCATGTGTATCTGTATGAATGTTTGTGTGTGTGTGGAATGTGCGTGCTTGTGTGGGTAGGTAGGTATGTATGTGGGTGAATAGGGGTGTGTTTATGTGTGTGTGAAGGTATGTGGGTGTGTGTACATATGCGTGTTTAAGAGAGTGGGTGGGCGTGTGTGTGAGGGTGTGTGTTTGTATCTATGTGTGTCTGTGGTGTAAACGTCTATGTGTGTGTTTGTGTGTATATGTCTGCGTGTGTTTGTCTGTGTGTGTTTGTCTGTACATGTCTGCATGTGTGTCTACGTATGCATGTCTGCGTGAGCGTCTGTATATGTGTGTGTCTCTGTGTATGTGTCTGCGTGTGTTTGTATTGTGTGTCTGTGGGTGTGTATCTATTTTAGTGTGTCTGTGTGTGTTTGTTTGTATGTGTATGTTTGTGCGTGTGTGTCTGCGTGTATGACTGTGTGTATGTGTATGTATGTATGTGTATATGTGTGTATGTGTATCTGTGTCTGCATGTGTCTGTGCGTGTGTTTTCGTGCCTGTGTGTTCTACGTGTATGTGGCTGTGTGGGTGCCTGCGTGTGTGTTTTGTGTGTGTTTATATGCACCTGTCTGTGTGTGTATGTCTGCGTGAATACCCGTGTATATGTGCGTCTTTGTGTGTATATAAATATATATGTCTGTGTATGTCTGTGTGTGTGTCTGTGTGTATTTGTCTCTGTGTGTATTGTCTCTGGGAGTGTCTACATGTCTGTTCTGGTAGTCTGGTCTGGTAGTCTGTTCTGGTAGTCTGGTCTGGTAGTCTGTTCTGGTAGTCTGGTCTGGTAGTCTGTTCTGGTAGTCTGTTCTTGTAGTCTGGTCTGGTAGTCTGTTCTGGTAGTCTGTTCTGGTTATCTGTTCTGGTAGTCTGGTCTGGTAGTCTGTTCTGGTAGTCTGTTCTGGTAGTCTGTTCTGGTAGTCTGTTCTGGTAGTCTTAGTTTCAGCTTCATAGAAAACGGGTCACTCCATCTTTTCTCCTCTTCTGTGCCAACGAAAAATACACAGAATGTTTATCACAGTCACTTGTGGAAAGATCGCCAGACTGCTGTCTCAGCATATCTATCATACACACGCATTAAAGCATACGGTAGCCATCCGAAGTGCTAACACAAACAGTCTGACATTAGAAATGCAGTTCATCATTGATGATAGCAGCGGCGTCCGTGGCTAAGGCGTTGCGAGCCCGACTCGTAATCCAACACGCTGCGATCGAAACCCACTGCGGGCTGCATGGATTTTTACCGTGGTATGGAACGTCGCGTGTCGACCCAGCCTCAAATGGGTGCCAGGGTGGCTGTCCTGGGGAAGTAAAGACCGCCGGCGTAATGCTGACTACATTACACCGAGTGCCTATTAGTCTGGAATATGGGACGTTCTGCCCATATGCCCGGTGCGCCGAAAGGCGTGAAAAGGGATCTTTACTTTTTTTATTCTTGATGGGAGAAGTCACCAACAAATCAGCAGTTGCCCACGCGATCAATTTTAATTACATACGGGCACCACCAATATTGCTACGACAGGCATTGCGCCATTTTCTGAATCTACAATTCACACCACCACGTTGGTCACAGTCGAAAAAACATTCAAAATGAAATCCGCAGCTCACAGTGTCACGCCATGCATTTAACTCAGAATCTGGGCGACGAAACTATACCCAGTCTAAAAATGGAGCAAAAAGACATTGCGTCCGGCAGAAGCAAAAAGTTTACCTCGGTTCCAAACAGTGCCCCTGCCTAGAGTCTATTTTGACCGGAAGTCTCTACATGTGTCTACATGTGTGTGCATGTGTGTCTGCGTGTGTGTCTGCATTGTCTCTGTGTGTATGCCTGTGTTTATGTATGTCTGCGTATGTGTTTACGTTTGTGTGTATGTGGGTGTATGTCTGCGTGTATCTGTGTGTGTGCCTGTGTGTATGTATGTCTGCGTATGCGTCTCCGTGTGTGTGTCTGTGGTTGTGTATCTGTGTGTATATGTGTCTGCGTGAGCATCAGCGTGTGTGTGTGAGTGTGTCAGTAATTGTGTTTGCGTGTGTGTGTCTGCGAGTGTGTCTGTGTGTGTATCTGTGTGTGTGTTTGTGTATGTGTGTCTGTGTGTGTTTGTGCATGTATATATGTGTTCTCGTGTGTGAGTCTGCGTGTGTGTGTCTGCGGGGTTTGTGTGTGTGTCCCATATGTGTGTCTGTGTGTGTATCTGTGTGTGTTTGTGTCTGTGCGCGTATGTCTGTTTGTGTGTGTGTCTGCGTTGGTTTCTGTGGGTGTGTCTGTGTGTGCATGTGTATATGTGTATGTATGTAAGTATTACGTAAGTATGTGTGTGAAATGTGCATGTTTGTGTGGGTAAGTAGGTGTGTATGTGGGTGAATGGGGCTGTGTTTGTGTGTGTGTGCGTGAAGGTATGTGGATGTATGTGGGTGTGTCTATATGCGTGTTAAAGTGAGTGGTTGGTTGCGCGCGTGTGTGTGTGTGAGCGTTAGTGTGTGCATGCATTTTACCATCCATGCTTTTGAGTTTTTTCTTTCTTGATATTCGTAATAGCATATCATATCGATATACCATGCTTATTTATAAAATACAGCTGCAATGTGAAAGACGGGTGTTTGGAAGGGCCGAATGTAAGACGGGTCTTCTTCTTCTTCTTCACTTCCTCTTTTACCGCTGTAGGTGTCGAGGGAGATATAAGGTTCTGTTTCTAGC
>CAJHNH020008478.1:40000-42500 GCA_905116865.2 Candidula unifasciata
CCGTTGCATTTTTGTTCCATTTGTAGACTGAAAGGATATAGTTTCCTCACCCAGCTTCTGAGTTGAATGCATGGCGTGACACTGTGAGCTGCGGATTTCATTTGGAATGTTTTTCGACTGTGAGCAGCGTGGTGGTGTGAATTGTTGATTCAGAAAATGGCGCGATATCGTTGTCACAATAATGGTGGTGCCCATGTGTGATTAAAATTGATCTCGTGTGCAACTGCTCATCTGTTGGGGACATCTGCTACCATCCACGATTAACTGCATTTCTAATGTCGTACTGTTTGTGTTGGCACTTCGGATGGCTGCTGTATGCTTTTAATGCGTGTGTGTGCTAGATATGCTAAGACAACAGTCTGCCTATCTTTTCACAAGGGACTGCGATTACCAGTCTGTGTGTTTTCGTTGACACAGGAGCGGGACAACCACGAGGTGACCCGTTTGCTTTGAAGCTGAAACTAAGATTACCAGATTACCAGATTCCAGTGTTCACCAGTAGTAAACCCCGGTGGAAATTTGTGGTTGTACTTTCCCTTCTGGATTGTGGTCTTGTTCCAGAGCTTGAGTTTTGCATAAACCTCCTTTTTACAGATCTGGCTTATGTGTAGACAGTTGAAACAAAACGAGAATCGCATCTTCATGAAAACAAACATTTTATGACGCCTTTAAATGAAACTAAAAATATCTCCAGCTTTTGTGAAAACAATCCACAGAGAGACATCTATCAAAAAATGCAAAACTAAATATAGCTATACAGTCTTCAAAGAGTCACTTATGACATCTTCAAGGATACAGAGATATAACAAAAGTATAGAAGTATTAACAAGATTATATAGCGAAATAGAAAAAGGCTGCAAAATGGACATTTAGTATTCAATCTGACAACGTACAGCGCAATAGACGAAATACAGTGCAAAGGAATGGTAAAATGAAATTGAACATTATTGTTATTCATCTGTTTGGGAGAAAGAGGGTGCTAAAATGTTACATAGAACCTGTTCTGCTGTATGGCAGCGAATCTTGGAATGTCAGTAAACATATTATGAAGAATTTTAAAGGAACAGAGATATGGTTTCTGAGACGAATGTTACGAATACCTTGAACGGTCAGAGTAACTAACAATGATTGCTTGAAAGAAGCTAATGAAAGTAGATCTCTGTATACAACAATGAGAAAGAGGCAAACACTGTTCTTTGGTCACATAATGAGAAGAGAGTCACTGGAGAACATCGTGAAAACTGGAAAGATCAGTGAGAAAAGGGGTAGAGGCAGACCAAGAAAGATTATGCTGGATGGGCTGAAACGATGGCATGGAGGGATATCATCAAGAGAGCTGTTCCAGGCAACCAGGGATCGTGATCTGTGGAGACGTATAAGTACCTACGCCAGTTGGTAGGTCACATGATGATGATGATCTGTTTTATATTGTTATTATCATACCAGCGAAGACGTCTGAAATGAAAAAGGAAGTAATAAGGTGTTATCGAAGGATGAAAGAATAAACTGAGCAGATTAGAGATATAAAGAATATATACGTTAAGATATCAAGCCTTCACCCTGACACTTGAGAGTCTATTGCACAAGGCTGGACTGATTGACGAACGTCTATCTGAAGAGGTGTGCGGAAAGCAGCTGGGCAGCAAAGAGTTCAACAGTTTAATCAACGGATCAACATCATGGCACACGGGGGTAACCCATAAGTGCTCCATTCTACTTCTAATTCAAACCTGAGTCTAAAGAAACTCGGCGCAGTGCACATAATCCGTAATTCATTTTGCACTTATGTAGCTTTTGGGGAGGAGATCTGAGCACGTATGGGTTTGTCTGAAGTGCTGTGATAATAATCCCTACTCATCACTAACTTTTGTAATGTTTTTTTCTTTTTTTTTCTTTTTTTTTTCAATTTTATATTACAACTGTTCTGCATTTAACCAACATAATAAGTTGTGAAAACATTGCTGAAGCCTATAATGACATTTATAATGAAGAAATAATGAAAAGCAAATTATAGAAGGTCGCACTGTGATTAGACAAACTGAAGAAAATAGATTTTGACGTATACTTTTGTTTTCCAGCTGTTTCCTTGACTGGATTATGCATTTTCGTTTTTGAGCTGAGTTAGGAGCCGACATTGCAGCACTCGGAATTTTCCCTCAAGCGCTCTATCACCGTTGTCTGGAGCATACTCAGAGTTCCAATTTCAAATGTACCAGTGGCAGTATAATTCATCTTCATCATCAGGTGCCTTGCCGACTGGCGTGGGCGATCATGCCTCTCCATAATCTACGATCTCTTGCAGCATGTATCAGTTCGTGTGCCGACAGACCTCCATGCCATGCAACAAGACTGTCAAAAATCTTCTGTCATTGTCTTCCTCTATCCCTACTTCCCCATATCTTTCCAGTGGTCACAACATGTTTTATTTTCCCTCTTCTCATAACATGGCCGAAAAATGATTTGTGTTTCCTTCTCATGTCTGTGATAAGTTGTCTTTAGG
>CAJHNH020008478.1:47500-50000 GCA_905116865.2 Candidula unifasciata
TCTATCATCGGGGGTGGGGGGGGGGGGGGGGGGGGGGGGGGGGGGGGGGGGGGGGGGGGGGGGGTGGGGGGGGGGGAGGGGGGGGGGGGGGGGGGGGGGGGGGGGGGGGGGGGGGGGGGGGGGAGGTGTGAAGGGAGACCTCCAATTAAGAGGCTAAGTGGTAAAAGTATCTGCAATAATAGTCAGAATCGCACATCGTTATTTTTGCTTTTTTCCCCTTATGTGTGAGTGTTTACGCGTCTGTGTATGTATGTGTTTGTGTGTGTTTGTGTGTGAAGGAGTGTATGTGTGTTAGTGTATATGTGTGTGCGTGAGTTGTCTGTGCGTGTGGGTGTTTGCATGTGTGCACGCGGTGTATGTGTGCCCGCGCATGTAGGCGAAAGAGTTTGTTCCATAAAAGAAAGAAAAGAAATTAAAGTGCTTTCTAAAATAATCAAATACAATTCAGCATTACCACACACAAACTCACACCCAGTTCTGTCTATTCTGTCTCGTGTACTTTGATATCCAATTCCTCTTCATCGTCCTGTATCCAATTTTGCGGAAATGAGCTCAAGAATGTCGATGTTGCACCTCCTAATTTCACAGCTGATCAAACTGTGTCCCCTGATACAGACTCCTCACGTTGCAAATTCCAATTAGTGATTTGTCCTGTGACAGAGGCGGCGTCCGTGGCTAAGGCGTTGCGAGTCCGACTCGTAATCCAACATTCCGCGATCGAAACCCACTGCTGGCTGCGTGGGTTTTTATCGTGGTATGGGACGTCGCAGGTCGACCCAGCCTAAAATGGGTACCAGGATGGGCTGTCCTGGGAAAGTAAAGACAGCCGGCGTAATGCTGACCACATTACCCACAGAATGCTGATGGTCTGTAAATATGGGACGCTCTGCCCATGTGCCCGATGCGCCGAAAGGCGTGAAAAGGGATCTTTACTTTTACTTACTGTGACAGAGCCATCTACAGCAATTTTTGGCGTCAACTCTGCTGCTTGTACTAGCTCTGCCGTTGTTCTATATACCCAGCTCGCCTAGTTGACCTGCCTGACCCTATGGCTCATCGCCAAATATTTGACATTCTTCTTTTGGTTTCCATTTAGAGTTTATTATGATACATAATGTGGTAGCCCACCCTTCCTTTCCACTCCTACATTTTTTAGCACATCAGCCTTCAGCAATCTTCAAGATTTGCAGGGTGAGTATCCTGCGCTATGATGCTTTTGCTGACAACACATAGCACAGCTTGAGTGTCTGTTTATCCTGGCAGATACTCAGTCTCCAAACTCACCGCAGAGAGGTCCGTTTCCTACCTCCACCACAAGAAAGTGCAGTTGGGAGACGTCCCTTCGTCGAGACGTGAGGCCGGGGGGGGGGGGCATTCCCCACGGGGGGGCATAAAATACATTCTGGCGGAAAGTTCTGGTAGCTCCCTTTAACTGCAGTCCGCCAATGGAGTTGCGTGTGGCATCGTTTTACATATGATGGTTCCTTGCTCCGGCAGAGTCTCCAATATCGACTTTACGACATGTGGGGAGGCAGACTAGGGTAATTCATTGAAGTACTTTAAACGCCATGGAGCATCGGACATATGATGCTAGTTTATTTTCAGACTAGGGCAACAGGGGCCAATCTTGGAAAACGGAGATAATCGCGGGCGAGAGGCCCTGAAAGCAGCTTAGACAGATAATTAATGCAGTCTAATAAGCAGGTGATCCTAGGGCCACTTGCCAGGCCTCTGCGGGCCAGGTTAGGTCCGCGAGCTGCCATTTGAATGGCCTTGTTAAAGACCAGTCTGCACACGGTGCGTGATGCGGCGAGCATAACACCGGCTTTACTTCTCAGCACATAGTAGTACTCATTTTAGGCTTGTTTGACCTGAGAGCCAAGGTCAATTCGACAATATAGAACAAAATATTCCTCGTGATGTGGATTCGAGCCAAAGACAACGTTAACTTGATATAAACCTGACTACAATAATCTATATTTTCTATATCTTCCTCTTCTTTTTCTCTTCCACCTTTTACCTCATCGAAGTGTCGGGTGGAGATGTAATGTTCGTTGATAAGCTCTGTCAAGAGCACTATTAAGATTGATGTTGATTTCTGTAAGGCAGTTCTTAATGCCATCACTCCATGTTTTTTTTTTTTTTAGGTCTTCCACTCGCTCTATACCCGTTGTAACGTTTTAGTGTGTCTCGCTGTGGCAGATAGTACCAGTTCATTCTTGTTAGGTGTCCAAACCACTTCATTTGTTGTCCTTGGATGACCTGTAAGACTGGCTTTATTCCTAGCATTCGTCCGATTTCATGATTTCGTTTTCTGTCTTTCCTTGAAACTCCTGCAGTTCTTCTAAGGCATTTAATCTCTGTTGTCACAATTTTACGTTCATTAAAGGATGTAAGTGTCCACGTTTGGCATTGATTGTGTTGGACAAAAAATAGTTCTGATAAGATTCACTTTAGTAGTCCGAGGTATCTGCTTGTGTGTCAACAAGTGAGATAGTTG
>CAJHNH020008478.1:55000-250000 GCA_905116865.2 Candidula unifasciata
CAGTACGTTTGAAACAAAGCACGGTGCAGATGCTACTGGATCAGAAGAGCAGTGCTCTATCCATCCGCCTGTCGAGCAGTGCTCTATCCGTGCTGATGTCAAAGCATCCCTCCAAGACCAGCTGCCAGCCAAGGCTAAGGACCTGGTCTGTCCTGCCATAATATAAGGTTTTCAGGTTGTTTTTACTCTACCAAGGATCAAGCTAGTATTATCCCCAATGTGCTCCCCCGCCCAAATCTGTTGCCACAATCAGGGGTGTAGATTTGATTTACGCCGCCCAACATTCCGCGTTAGTTTAGTTGCGTATCCTTTACAACTGTTGTGTGGTTTTTCTAGACAAAGTTGCGTCCAGTAGTTTGCCATTGCTTGCTGGACGGTCAGCTTTCTTGATACCACTGTCGAAACCAACGCAAGGCACATGGCCCGTAGCTGTGATCGAACCTGGCATTCCGGCATTGCGAAGCGTTCGCATCGACTAAGCCACCGAGCCGACACATTCCGCGTAAACAAACAAACAAACAAAATGTAATACCGGCTGTTGTTATACGGTAGCTCTTTCATATCTCACCAAGACCTGACCACAGTATAAGATGTAAATGCCCCAGTTTCTCCTACGTCTCCATCTCTTCTTTTTGCTCCTCCTGTCATTCTTCTTACTCTTGTTCTTCGGCATCGTTCGCCACGCTGTGAACTCTGGCGGAAAGTCTTGGGTTGTTCATACATGACTGAATTTTAGTCTGGTTGCAGGACTCCAGAAATTATAGAGTTATTAAAATATGAATTCTAAAGGGAAATTTGTGGGGGTAAAAGGAAATTAAAACTAAAACTAAACTTAAAAAGTATAATTCTAATGTCAATCAGTGTTGTTATGTATAGCGGAAAGACAGAGAACAACTGCAACAATTACCAATAACCTACACAGAATCCAAGAAAGGTGGCTGGATACCCACACCCGATTTTCTCCCCAAGACTCACTTCATCGCCTCTCTAGAGAGGGACAGTGTATTATATTCAGACTAAGGACTGGGCACGACAGATTTCGTCAACATGTGTTCAAATTTTTCTGTGTCGGAAATACGGAGACGTGTCCCTGCAGCGTGGCACCCGAAAATGCTGAGCATGTGCTTCAACACTGTCAACTGTATGCTGACAGCAGAGACGCATTCTGGCCTGTTTCAACGACAATGAAGACAAAACTGTATGGTGCACGAGAGGATATAGATTGCACGATAGCTTTCATAAAGGCTGCCGGCCTCCTTATATAAGTTTTCTGTTGGAAGGATCTAAAAAGAAGAAGAAGAAGATAGAATCACTAATGATGAAGACATGTTAAGAAAACACGAGAACAATATCTCGTAATTAAAATGGTGTTGCTCTGGAATCCGCGGGGGCCTAGAAATAAAGGCTGACCAAAACACACAGAGAGTTGGCGAACTTCCGGTCAAAATGGACGCTAAGCACGGTCACTGGTTTAAGTCGTAGCAAAGTTTTTGCTTCTGTCAGAAGGTGGCCGTGACATTTTTGCTCCATTTGTAGACTGAACGGAAATAGTTTCGTCGCCCCTGTGAGCTGCGGACAAGATATGCTGTAGCCAAGGATAAAAAATAGGACGACTTGGCGTGGGTTGGATGAGGGCATATGCTCCAACAGGGGATATTGGACAGAAGAAGAAGTTGAGGGTTTTGAATTTTAACATTTTGCCGTTATATCGGCCTTTTCAAGCCTGCTATTTTTAATTTCAAATGTGAATTGATTGTTAACGGATCTTCCGAGTTGTTCGTCCTTGTCCGAGAATGCTAGATGACGGATATATTACCTGCGAGAAATGAGGGAGCGCAAAAGTATATTAGTGTCGTTAAAATCCGGTCAACGGAGGGATATGAAGTAGGTATTCCGAAGATAGAGATATTCATAAACTTTGATCTACCTAATTCTCTCTTTTTCATTTGATCAGTAGATTTTGTTTATGTAGTCCATACTGTGTAGCACTGGAAGTAATGTCTCTCTAATGTCTATTCTATCTCGTGTACTTTCAATCAGTTTTGACACTGATGATTTTCCATGCATGACCTACTCACCTCTAAAGTAGGTCATGTTCCATGCCACTTTGATGAACTGTCCAAAACCTTCTCTCTCGATTTCATGTAAAGAACCGCAAATTTACAACCTTCTCCTCCCCTCCCCCCTTCTGTTTTTTCAAATACTTTGGCCTCAAATACTGACATCGGGTGACTAAAGATTCACTATTCAGATTAGAATCTGCTTCTTCTTCGTCGTCTTCTTCTTCTCTTCCACCTTGTACCTCGGCGAAGTGTTGGGGGGGGGGGGGGGGGCCAGGGATGTAAAATTCGTCGATGAGCTCTGTCAAGAGCACTATTTAGACTGATGTTCATTTATGTTAGGCTGTTCTTAATGCCATCACTCCATATTTTCTGAGGTCTTCCACTCGCTCTATACCCATTGTAAGGTTTTAGTGTGGCTCGCTGCGGCAGATAGTACCCACGGCATTCTTGTTAGGTGTTCAGACCACTTCATTTGTTGTTCTTTCATGACTTGTGAGACTGGCTTTATTATTAGTCTAAATCGAAAAGAATCTAAAAGGTGCAAATCCGCTAAATCCGTTCAGCCATTCAACCCAATGGCTACCAAACAACCTGCTGTCCATTTGTGGGTGGACTGTGGGATGATCTAGCAATTTTCCATTTATTTATTGATGCCGTGTAATTTCAAATATCATAATAGTTTATCATCAAAGTTATCAATGTCAAACATAGACACTTTAGAAGACAGAAGAAAAATAATCACGACAGAAATGAAATGTTTACGTACTATGCTAGGTATAATAAAGAAATATCGACTTAGGAAGGATGATATCAGGAGGAGAGTTGGCACAGAAACAATCTTGTTCTTCCTCAGCATTCCGTGCCCTTGAGGTTCATTGTTGCAGATATCTCCAGCCTCCATTCATCTCTCTGGTCGGCCTTCTTTTTCCAGTTGGTGACACCAAGTGTTTGCAGGTCTGTCCCTTTAAATCCATATGAAATCGAGGGTTAGATATGTTTCGTGACGACATAAAGTTTTACGAAGGTGGGGGTGTCGGCCCCACGCTTCAACCCCCAACCTAAAAGACCAGTGTGTCTCTCTTGGTCGGTTCTCTACCCTTCGACCTTTTCGGCTTCGGAGGTCCTGCTGGTAGCTATGCTAGCATCGGCATAGCTCTCATGGTACATTGCGAAACACAAGCTTCCCCACCACGTCAAGGTGGAGACACCCAGTCGCTCAGAGAGAGAGAGAGAGAGAGAGAGAGAGAGAGAGAGAGAGAGAGAGAGAGAGAGAGAGAGAGAGAGGGGGGGGAAGAGGAAGGAGGGAGAGAGAGAAAATTTAATCCTCGTTGTTGGTACCTTTTCTTTTTTCCAAACTATTGTGTTTTGTTGTGCTATTAAGTCACATTTAAAATTAGACTTTAGCCTGTGATGATAGCGAGTGTGATTAGCAACATCCTCTAGCCTTTAAGAGGTCTTCTACGGCTAAAGCATGGGATTTCTGGTCCACTATTGCATTTACGTGTATTTAAAGTGCTTTTACTAATACGCTTAGCTCTTAAGCTATGTAGTAGCAGTAATTTAAACAGCAATATCCCTGACAAACTTATCTGGGACATAACTAGGATACACAGTTGTTGTTTTCTCCCCCAACCTGTCATAACCCTTCATACCCTTCTTAGAAAACTTAACAAACGAAAGTAGAGCTTTGAGCATTTCCGGGGGAAGTCTCGAAACGTGACGTTATGAACCTTCAGACGAGACTTCGGGAATGGAAGTAGGAAACTGACAAAAACACAATAAAACTACAGTATCATTGTGTTTGTTTTATATTTCTTTTTGAATCTATGTTCATTGAGTGGCGGCACAGATGACCAACACTTCACTGATAGAACAAACATGAATTCTCTGAGGAGATGGCTTTACAGACCAAAGGTAGGCCAGTAAACTAAACTGAGTAACTTCAGTACACTAGTTATAGGCTAAAGTTACTTGGATGTTTATCAGTATCTGAGATACTATCTCCTCTTCTATGTCTACGACTACTCTCTCCTAGGCTCTTCGTTTCGTAGTCAACTCTGTGAGTGTAATGTCATTGTTGTCAAGCCAGACTAAGTAACTCAGTTACTAACTGACGTCTTATGATGTGAATCAGAATATGTCCGTGAAACAATAACAATAAATATTAATGAGACAAATCTGCGTTTATACCAGTGTGATATAAATATAACGCTTACCTACTCAGCCTACTGTGTCGTCGCGCAATATACTGTTTTGGTTTTTTTTAGATCTTAAATCTTCAGTTTACAACTACTAGTACTATTTAGCTATAGTAACTAGTACTACAATTTAGCTGTAAGTACTATTTAACTATTGCTACTAAGCTTTGGTTATCATATAATTCATTTAGTTTAATAAAGCTGAGAATATACATCTTCTGTATTAGACACATGAACTTAATACTAGTAATACAGCTTGTAAATAAATGTAGACAAGACTAAAGACAGTAATAACAAATAATCCAGCACCCTTACTGTAATTACAGTTAGGGTTCAAAAACTATTTCAAATGAGGCAGTTTTAAATGTCTTGGATCCAGGGCTTATTTTTTTTTTTCTTTCTAGAAAGAAGGTGGCAAGACTCACCATAAGGTGTCTTTTAAAGTAATGCTGGGAAACTTATTCCTTTAAAAAAATCTGTTAGGATCCATTTGAGTTTAGTTTTAAAAAAGTAACCAAACCGGGAAATCACATCAGAAATTGTCCAAACAACATCAGTCCTCATTAAACAGAAAGTATTATGAATATTCAACATATGAAACAAAAACAACTGCTTAGTGCACTTGCTATCAGTACTTTTACATTCAGCTGTGAAACATGGACCTACATAACATGTAACTTGATAAGTGAAACAAATCAAGCATAAGAAATTTGATCTTTTCAAAAGATCCTTAGTATATCATACAGAGACAAGATCACAAATGACAGAGTTCACTTTATCATCACTCAGCACGTTAGAACTTTGAATCTGTTTTAACAAGTTAAAGTATGAGAAATGCAGTGAAACATATGTAATAATAGTTCCTAGCCTCTCCAAAATGATACTACACTGTGACAATGTGGGTTAGAGTTATGAATTGTTGAGAAGAAGATGAGAAAAGTAAATCCCATAATTACAAACTAACAAATGCCTGCTGAGTTGATGGATACTCTTCTTATTTGTGCTGACTGGCTATAAACTCTTGTGGAAAATGCTGCTTGTTTGTCCACATTTCGACTTAGGTCTCGTTCCAGAACTTGAGATTTTTATGCTTGTGCATTTTGCAGATCTAGCTTATTTAAATGCGAACTGTTAGTTCCACATCTCTCAGGCAGATGTACTCTGGCCAAAGAAAAACACCCTTAATTGGTCACCTTTTATGACATGTTTTTTATTGGTCTCATCTGTTTCAGATTTCCCACATGAGAAAGATTAGTACTGATTAAGTAGTATAATTTACACTACAGAACAACATAAACTTTTACTAGGATGCACAGTGAAAGGAAAAGCACACACAAATACGGTCAAAACAAATTTAACCGGTCTCTGTCCATTATTGATTCCAATGGGAATCATAAATCAGCATTACTGAGAAAGTCTGATTAAATAAAAATGACCTAAATGATTAGTTAGTCTAGACGTAGGGACGCTGTAGGGTTGCCAGTTGAATGGTATTCTTATAGAAGACATTGTCTTTGGCATGTGAAGTGCCTGGTCATTATATATTTGAACCACGCAAGTGAGGTGATTTGGAAAATTAATTTTCTCTTCACCTGTCCTCTCCAGACAGCTGCCATTGTTTTAAAATGTCTGATCTTGAAGTGGATTTCAACAAATGACAACTGGATTGCGGGCAAGTTTGCAAAGCACTGCATTTTCCTGTTTTATCATAATTAGTTTTAACAACAGCAGCTGTAATAGTCTTTTGATTTTAGTTGCTCTCCATTCGACTTGAAAGGGAAAAAAAACTCGCTCCCTTTACTCAGTGAAATACACTGGTATCCTGAGCATGTAGTTGGATGGAGAAGGCACACATGACTGGACACTTCTTCAAGATATCGAGTTTGAACCCAAATAGGGCAGAGCACAAGAACTATTACATTTTAGTGATATCCTACTACTTTTTTTTTTTAATCTCTTGAGCAGTAAAATTAAATTGGATACCTCATTCTTTCAGATGTGGGCTAAAAATAGATGACACTATGTAAAATTTTATCATGTGGCATTGTAGAATGTCCCATTACAGAACATCACTCTGGTCACTGTCTGTTGGAAGGTCTATTCGTCCAGTGTCAGTTCTTCTGCTTCATGTATTTTCATGCTTACAGTGATTCTACTATTCTGTGTCCCCCTTCATTCTGGTCTCTTCTTCCAGGAACCATAGAAATGCTTTTTTCGGTCAAAGTATTTCAGTTTCTGAAAAATGATATACTCAATTTACCTATGTTAAATACTAGACTATAATAGGAACATATCAAGTGTATGTTGTAAAGTGATTGTTTAAGTGGATTTCTTACAAAGAAAGAATCAAAAATAGATATAGCTTGTGTTTGTAGTTTGAGTGTCTAGAGAAGGTGAAGCTTATACACCTCGACTTATAACTTATTCAACTTATGACCGTCGGCACTTACAACTACAGAAAATAAATAAATCAAAATAGTAAATAAAGAAAGATAACTACAAGGCATGTTTTTTAAAAGTAAGTCCTGTTTTGACCGCAGTGACAGACACCGATAGAAAATGTAAATTTGCAAATACAATAGGTTTATGTGGTTCCTTAGCTAACTTTGTGCTATTTTATTTTTGGGTCAAAATCTTGTTTGATGCTTTTGTGAGTGATCTATGTAAGTGCAAAAAAACAATGTTTTTTTTTTTTTTTTTTTTTTTGGTTAGCAAAAAATAACTGCTGCAGAAATTCACAGGCAACTCATAAGGGTTTATGGGCCTGATGTTATTGCTGATAGTATGGTTAATACATGGTGTTGAATGTTTGACAAAGGGCGAACAAATGTCCATGATAAAGATCCTAGCGGTCGGCCGAGTGTAGTGACAGACAATTTTGTCGAAGAAGAGAACCAAACAATTCAGAAAAATAGTCTAACATTTCCCGGAACTGATGCAGTAAAGTACATATTATGTTTTTTTTCACATTGTGTACGATTATTATATATACATAGATTGAATTTTCATATTTTATGTACAATGTTTATAACATGTTTGAATTAAAATAGTGTTGAAAAATAGAAATTCAACTTACGACCAGTTTAGCTTGCAGCCTGTTATTCCGAACGGAGTCGGGCTGTAAGTCGAAGATACCATGTAAATTCATGTCTAAGTTGAAGACGCTGACCCCTGAATTGATACTCTTTATTTTTTGCGTCTGGCCAATGAACATGCAGATTATCTGGCAGGCACTTTTACTATGACTGTTCGAGCACAGGACAGAAGCAATGTCATCACTTCCATTTGGGATATATGTTGTAAAGATTATAGTGACAGGCATGGCTTCTTTTCCCTGTCCAGGTGTAGAGATATGTGGTTTTTAACTCTTTCAGTCCTAAGGAGCGCATCGTACCTTTATAGGTTTCTACCTAAAAGCCCAATGAATGCAAGATGTGCTGATTTTATGTCTCTCTTGACTACCCCTTGGGCCTCTGATGCTAAACACTCTAGACTCAAAGGGTTAATCTGGAACCACCAGATACGGAGCATTTCACTCAGAGCAGAAGATGTTTGATTAATCAACAGAACATATATGATCAGTTATTTGACACGTGTGGGGCTATTGAAGATAAATCAGAGCTCGTATGAATCTGTCTGGAATGCTGTGATGATAGTCTTCTACAAGCCACTAAGTTGGTTTACAGCTGTGTGAAGTACCAGACTGATATAACTCTAAATCTGATCAGTACTGGTGTATGTGTCAAAGGCATGGAGATGACTAAAACAATTACTAATAAGCTACAAACATTCTTTAACTATTAGCTCCAGAATAAGTCTAAACTTGTATGCAATAAGGGAGATGACTCAGAAAGATCATGCAAAGCAAGTGTTTTAAAGCATACACGTTAATAAATCTTAATGATACTACAACTTGAATATCCCTTCGCTGGAACTCACAGGGTAAAAGACATGTAGGGAGATTTTTTAAAAACATGTTGCAAATAGACTTTTAAAAAATAACCTCTTTTTCTCCATAGTTTTCACTGGCTTTAAACTTTGGCAGAGAGTTCTGGTTGTTCATCCACTTCTGAAATTTTAGTCTTCTTCCAGAACTTGAGCATTTCCTGCACATCCATTTTAAAGATCTAGTTCATTTGTATGCAGACTTTTGGTCTTTGGTTTCGAAACAAACATCTAGTTTTATTGGTCACCTTTTACAACAATATTACTGGGGGGGGGGGGGGGGGGGAGAACCAGCCCGAGGGGGGGGGGGACTATACTGGGAGTACAGAGTAAGATGTTTGAGATGACATAGTATGAGAGGACTTAACCATCGCCTTCTCCAGATTAATGGCCTAGGTGCTGACATCATCAGCTTAATGTGGCATCATCACCCCTGGCTAACGATATGTTCTGTTGTCACTCTGACAGTCCCAAGTTTTCGGTGTGTTCCCGACCGTCCCCTGAGTACTCCCCAAAAATATTATAGGAATAAGCTTGAGAATAGAATCGTTTGTCTTCTTAAGATGTATTAGTTCCTTAATGAAAAGTAATAATAATAAATTATAGGATTTTTTTTTTTTTAGATTTGCAGTGTTTTTCTTGTCCACCTGGTATATTTGCAATATTCTTCTTGTCCACCCAGTATATTTGCAATATTCTTCTTGTCCACCCAGTATATTTGAAATATTCTTCTTGTCCACCCAGTATATTTGCAATATTCTTCTTGTCCACCCAGTATATTTGAAATATTCTTCTTGTCCACCCAGTATATTCGCAATATTCTTCTTGTCCACACAGCGTGTTCACAATATTATCCTTGTCCACCCAGTATATTCACAATATTCTTCCCACACATTATATTCGCAATATTCTTCCCACACATTATATTCGCAATATTCTTCCCACACATTATATTCGCAATATTCTTCTTGTCCACACAGCGAGTTCACAGTATTATCCTTGTCCGCCCAGTATATTCACAATATTAGCCTTGTCCACCCAGTATATTCACAATCTTCTTCTTGTCCTCCCATTTTCATTCAAATTCTTCTTGGAATGTCCCGTTTTCAGTCAAAGATATCGTGTCACGCTACATAGAAATTAAGGGAAAAAGTAACAACAAGGGGCCTTAGTTTGAACAATAGAGAAACAGAAACTACTTACATTTTAGCTGGTGAAGATCCACATAATCCACTTCAAATATTAAAATAATATCCACGTATACTTCATGTGTCCCAGTGTCCATATATGTAGATGGATAAAAGTAACCGCTCAGTCTATCACCTATAGTATGCAGTAATTTAATATGCTAATAATTAGTGAGTGAACTTAGTGAGCTTTCAGTTTCCTTTCAGATTTTTAGCCATCTTTCTCTTGGAAGAAAATTTAAACACACTTACATTATATCCACTGAAAGAATTATAATGCCAGCTACATACAGGTACAGAACATTTTACAGGTATAGTTAATAACACTTAACACTGTACAACGTATTCTGAAAATGTAAATTAAAAAAAAAAAAGGATAACTGCACACATAAAGACCAGCAGTTTTACTAATCAATGCCATCCTGAACTACAAGTACTACACATGTGTGTTAGCCTGCACACTCCACCTAAAGGAATTTGCCGCTAGGCTTTTAATTTGGAGAAGGTGTTGGCTCAACATGAGATACATCCCTTACCCGAACAAGACTGCAGGGTACATCATTTGGTGTAGCTTTTGCAGATATCCTAAACTTTCTTTCTTAAAGGTTGAATGGGGATTTTTGCCTCATTGTTCTAAGATCCAGGATGCATCTCTTTAAGTGTAGAGTGTGTGGATTATTAGGTACACCAGGGAATGGAAACAACACAGGCTTGAGGTTGTTTAGGATCTGTGCTCCAACGAGAGCTAACGGACAGAAGAAGAAGAAGAGATAATTAGGTGCCGTGACCTGCCCATAAAAGAGGAACATTTTTAAAAAAAGCAAAAACTTAAACAACTACATTCAGCTAAACACTATAAGATGTCTTATAAACTTCTTGAATCAATGTTCTGGAACGGTGGTTCTTAGATAGACCCCCACCCCACCCCCACTCCCTCCCCTCCCTCCCTGTCTTATTTTCAAGTGTCTGCCACAACTCATTCCTTTTTTTTTTTACTTTTTTAAAAACAAAGGAGACAATATGGGGTTTAAGGGTTTGTTTGTTAAAATCTAAATAATATAATGAACCCCTTAAATTTGGAATTACTGTTCTAGAAAAGTACCTTTCATTGCAAACATTCCTAAATTAAGCAGAAGAATATTTTTTTTCTGACCGGGTGTGTGGTAAAAAGTGTTTAAGGATGACGACATGAGGCTGGCTGCTCCATCCATTAAAAGCCTTGATTCAACCAATTATGAACAGGTTTTCAGAACTGAAAAATATAACTGAACCAGCTAAGATGAAAGGAGCACTTCTTGTAGGAGAAATATATTGAGACAAACAGAAAAGAAAAAACACAAGTGAAATGAATTAAGAGACAGGAAATGAATGTTAAGAAAAACATGGAGCTGTTTCTTAGAGAGATAGGAAGATTTAGCATGAGATGATAATAATAATAATCCAGTTTACTGAAAATGGGCCTCTAGATAATGTTAGTTGTATTTTCTGTTCAAGGACATTGTAAACCATTCTCAGCATTTGTTGGCTTTTTGTGGTTTTATTAGATACTTTTACTTTCAGTAGTTTGCCATTGCTTTGTGAATGGTTGATGCTCATACTGTTGTCACAATCAGTGCAAAATGGTCTACCACCAGATTTCCTTCAGTTGAATCTGAGCTGGCATGTTGGAATTATAGAACTACATTCATTAACTTCTAAGCCACAGATGCTGACTCAGTGCTTGATAATGCAATATTATCACAAGTATGCTGTGGTGTCGATTCTTTACTGAGATGTTACTATACTAATTCTATTATTATTACTACAACTACTACCGCAACTAGTACTAGTATGACCATCCCACCTGCTGCTACTACGACTAAAGAAGGATAACATCACATATTACGTTGCATCATCAAGAATGAGCTTGGAGAGGGAGGCAGAAATAGCAGCTTTCTGGTGGCTGGAGAGTATAGTCCAGTATGCAATTATAACAGACTGACCAAGCAAACTTTAAAAAAAAATTTAGACTGGTATCCTATGCCTAGAAAGGTTTGCAGTGCTTCATAAGGCTCAGATAAGAAGCATAGAACTTATTTTCTGCTGAGGACATTTTAAGGGGCTGGGTAATGAGCACGCTGATAGATTGTCAGCTGCCTGTCTTCTTGCGGTTAGTTAGTTGCGTATCCTTTACAGGACGTTGCAAAACAAACCCCAGCATTTTTTTGGCTGTTGTGGTTTTTTTTAAGGAAAATTTACATCCAGTAGTTTGTCATTACTTTCTGGGAAGTCGGCATCTCGATACCACCGTTGAAACCAACGCAAGGCCCACAGCTGGGCTAGAACCCGGCATTACGAAGTGCGTTCGCAACATCTAAGCCACAGATGCCGACTGGAGGTTAGCTACTTTATGATAAATTGGACCTGGTTAAAACACTCAAAGATCATCAAGTGAACAGTGCACAGGGACATATGAAGTATCCATACCTTGAAGACTCAATCAGCGGAAGTAGGCAGAGGTTCTGGGCTGTTTGAGAGTGCAGAGGAAAGGACAGATGGACTTTGAATCAGACTGCAGCTGGCACCACCAGTATGGGAACTCTTTGCTGCCAGCTGAGGAAGAGGATGGAGCATATGTGGGTATGCCTGAATTCAGTGATGCCAGTTTTTGATTCTTTCATTCACTACTGCTACGGCTGTAACCACCACCACTACTATAACAATTAAACATCACCACCAACTAGTACTACTAATTTTAGTCTTTTTTTTTTTTTTTACATTTACTTAGAGAACAGACTCTTCACTCCTGGCACAGTTTTACTTTGCCGATGAGGATCTCAATCAAGTGGCTGCAGAGCTGGACAGTTTTGAGGGGAGAAAAGACCCAGAGAGATGCACTGCTTTGGTCAACCAGCTGCGGGCTTGCCAAGCAAGAGTCCTGAATGTTGTCTCACAGATCATGGATGAGCAGGTGAAGGATTTCAGGGCATCCAGGGACTTCAGGGTCAAGTTTCCAGATGATGTTATTCAGGAGAATTTAGCTGGACAGCTGTGGTTTGGAGCAGAAGTAAGTGCATGTTTTAATTGACATTTTATTATAATTTAGCAGTAAGTAGGTTTTGATGTCTTTGAATTGTTTGTTGTATGTTTAGTTATTTGTTAAACGAGTTACACTATCCCACAGATCACATTTTCTTCTTTGTGTGCACTGGCAGCTTCATGTTAATGTCAGAAACTTCTGAATAAGAAAACACTCTTTCTTCTTCTTCTTCTTCTTCTTCTTCTTCTTCTTCTTCTTCATCTTCTTCTCCTCCTCCTCCCCCTTCTTCTTCTTCTCCTCCTTTTTCTTCTTCTTCTTCTTCTTTTTCTCCCCCTCCTCCCCCTCCTTTTCCTTCTTCTTTTTCTTTTTCTTCTTCTCCTCCTCCTTCTTTTTCTTCTTCTTCTTCTTTTTCTCCTCCCCCTCCTCCTCCTTCTTCTTCTTCTTCTCCTTCTTCTCTGCGGCAGCTGCTGCTCCTCCTCCTCTTATAAGTGCCTTTACTTCTTTCAGTGCCAGGTAGTTTTGTATTCAGCAGTGTCTGTGCTGATGTTTTTGTATCCCATAGCAACAGTTTTTTTCCATCTCATACAGCTAGAATATAGCTTTGTTATGGAAGGTCATATTAAAAACTGGAAAAAAGAGGGTTAACTGAAGAATGGGATAAAAACAGTAAAGAAATAGGTATCATATATAGGATAGTCAACAAACATATATTGAGCTCATTGGTACCGAAAGAGTTCAAATGGCTACCAGCACATTGTTTTATGTTTTACAGCTAGGTTGTGATATCGATTCCTTTTGGCGGAACACATCCAGTGTAAACAAAACCTTCATTTTTCACCTTCTACAACATGCTTATTAAGGACCTGTGGGTTTATCCCTTTTTTTTTTCATTATAAAAATTCGGCTCAGCACAGGGAAAAGCTGGTCCTACAACAGATGCTCCCTGTGGAATATGAAGTTTAAGGCCTTGACATGTGAGGTACGATGATCAGTTCCTTACCTTGCTATCTTTTCTTCCCCAGCTTCTTGCAATTCTACAGCTCATATTTTTATGAGGCTGTAGTTTGAATAGACTAGTCCTTAAAAGGTCCCAGAGATACCCAGCCTGCAGGAGTGGAGCTAGATACAACGTGAAAAACCATCTTAATGAAGAAATAAGACGCATGTTTAAAATCATGTAGGATAGGCAGGCTGCTGGTTAATAAAGCTTCCAGCAAAAGCTTTCAAGCCAATATAAACAATTCTGCCAAATTATTCAGTAGATTTTGGAAGGCTGAAGAAATACTAGCTGACTAATGAGATGTCAATCTGATTCAGCTTCATAGAAAGAGGATCTGCAAGTAGGAATGCAACAATCTTCTTCCTCTGCCTTTACTCCAATAAAGCTTAGGCCCTCAACCAACTGATGCCAAGTCTTCTATCCTTTGCTAATGAGTGCAACAAGAATGTGTTTTTTTTTAAATGGTTTTTGTCACTGCTGAATAAGTGTTAAACAAAATCATTCGTCAGATTTAGAGATACTATTGAAGGCAGTCTTCTAAAAAGATTCTGCAGTGTACATTGAAATTGTGGACTATGAAAAGTCTTTTTTTTTTTTTGCATTTATAATCAGTCTGTTTAGAGACTGATGAGGCACTGTGGAAACCCAGAGAAGACCATTAACTTAATAAAGGCAACGTGAAGAGAAAACTTACATATACATTTGAAATCAGAACTAGAGTGCACAGCAATGCCTTGAGGGTGGGTGTGGGACAGCTCATTTCTGCTTAGTACTGTGTCAATATTTATAGCCTAATTGCAGATTGTGCAAAAATATTAACTGAAAAATGAGCCTGCGATGTCAAACATTTCAGTGTGCCTAGGTGGGGCCAAATCAAATGATTTTATGGGCTAAGGTAAAACTGGATGATCCCCACTCATGCTTTAGGTCAGGGCTTTTCAACTAAGTTTGCTCATAATGTTGACAAAGAAGAGCAGCACAGGCCAGAGGCCCAAACCCTGCCATCGCAAGATCATTAATACAGTTAATACAATATACATCAGTACAATGATCGGCGGCCCACTTGCTAGGCCTCCACGGAATAGCCCTGCTTGTGGTTGGTGTTTACAGTTAAATAAGACTCACAACCCACTCTTATTTTCACAGATCAGCCATGGACCCCATACTTTTCAACAGCCATATTTTAAAAAAAAAAATCACTAGAATCACAACACCCCCCCCACACCCAATTAAAAAAATATTTTGTAATGATAACATGTACCCTTTACTTTGTCTGGAATACCAGTTGGCAACAAGTGCTTTAGGGCAAGGGGATGATAATGTATAACAGTGTCATAGTTCTTTTATTATGAGGGGGGGGGGGCAACAAGCTTAGGAGTGTACATTGTGTCTCAAAGTCACTCTAGCCCCCACTAGTAGATGGCGATATCCTTTGTCGATAAACAATATGCCATTGACTCATGATTCATCCCTGGTATTGTTTATTTTCAGTGTTTAGCCGCTGGTTCAAGTATCATGAACAGAGAAGTTGAAAGTGCTTGTATGCGTCCATTAGCCAGAGCTCTGACGAAAAACTTGGACAGCTTGAGGAATGTTCTCAGAGATCAGTGTCTTCGCAATGTACATGAATATACAGATTCTGTAAGTTATGTATAGCTATAGTGGAATGATGTTGTTATTGATGGTATACCTTACAGGCTCTCATCTGACAAACTGCCTTTTACCTCTTGTATTTACCACTTTGAGGATTTTAGGCTGATGGCCGGTTCTGTTGCCACAGGTTAGGATTTTATTTTTGCCCCTGACAGAAAAATAATTCATGACCTTGCCGGGCATTCTAGCCTGGGTGTGCCGCATATATCCAGCATGCTTAACCGTTCAGCCACACGTCACTGAGTGTATCCTTCACTAAGTGAAAACTGAAAGCATCCGATTGTGGGAACAACAATACCTTCCTCCAAGTTTACAGAGATGCAGATAAGATGGTCCTGGTCATCTTGTTAGGATAGAATGCGGTCACACAGGCACTACACCTAAAAAAGATGGTACATCAGATCAAGACATCACTGAATTAAAAAAATGGTTTGATGACATTAGAGACATGATGCATCCACACATGCAGCGTCAGTGGCTTAGGAGTTGCCAGTCCGACTCATACCGTGATCAAAACTCACTGCTGGCTTCATTGATTTTTATCATGGTATGGGGCGTCACAGGTGGACCCAGCCTAAAATGGGTACCAGGATGGCTGTCCTGGAGCAGTAAAGACGGCCGGCGTAATGCTGACCACATTACCCACCTAGTGCCGATGGTTTGTAAAAATATGGGATGCTCTTCCCATATACCCGATACACCTAAATGCGTGAAAAGGGATCTGCACTTTCTTTTTATTACTTTTTATACATCCACACAGAATGACAAGAACCAGTGCTGCCCGCATGCTAGACCACACGCCATTCCTCTGACAAAAGCAGAAAGTTATGATGATGGTGCATTACAGGGTTTCTTTACATAGGAAACAAATTAGCTTTCGCAGCAGACCCTACATTTTTTTTATTGGCATAAAACTATATAAAGTACCTGTGTTTCCTGTCCTGGCATTATTTCTGTTAGCGGCAAAGGTTCTGATCCTGCTTTGGTCTTCTTCAGGCTTCTTCTTCGCATTCACCAGTTGTAAACTCTGGTGGAAAGTTCTGGTTGTTCATCCACTTTGGTCTGATTACAAGTCTGTTGCATATGAAGAAAAAAATTAAAAAATATATTTTTCTGTTCATTTTGTCTATTTTTTTAATTGTGAAATAAGTGGAGACTATTGGAAACACAGTTTTATACCAGATGTTCACATAATTCCTTGTTATTTATGTTCCTTCTAGCATCTTATAATCAACAGTTCTTGTGTTTTGTTTTAGATCAAAGAGTCACTGATCATATTTGACAAGCTGTTTGCTGAATTTGAGTTAAGGTAATATATATTTATTTGCTGTAATTTAGATGTGTGATAAAAAGATATTGCTGTTTGTAACGTTCTCTGATATTGTCATTGTTTATTATGAATTTGTCATTATCGGTACATTGTGTCATTCATGGGAAAATAGTAACATTGTCTTATTCTGACCAATTTTATAACATCGTTGCCTTCATTCTTCTTCTTCTTTGTGTGCCCTTTATCTCCAAGTGGAGCACAGGCCCTCCTATCCTTTGTATGTAGCTCACTATATGTCTTTCTTACCTTTTTAAAGTCACTCTCTAGCTCCCTTCTCCATGTGTTTTTTTTGGTCTGCCTTTATTTCTGTGCCCCTGTAGATTCCACTGGAAAGACATTGGTGTTATTGTTCCCTGCATTTCTCTGTGTGTATCCTATCCAATGCCAACATCTTAATTTTTTTTTCGTTTTTACTTCTTGGTTCAGTGGAATTTGTTTAATTCATTGCTAGACATTTGTATTTCTATCGTACAAATTAATCCCCTCTATTCTATGCAGGTACCAGTTAATTAATGTTTGAAGATTATAAGTAATTATTTTAGTTCTTCATGTTTCTGCTCCATATACTGGTACTGATCTGAAATTAGAATTATAAATTTGAAGTTAAGCGTTTTAATTTACTTTCACCTCCACAAGTTTTATAGTGCTGTGAAAGGTCCTTTTGCTTTTTGTATCAGTTTCCCTATCTTTATCTGCATCAGTGCCCAAATAAGTCTATGACTCCACATCTTTGAGTGGGATATCATCAAGAGAAGCCACATTACTATTTGCCTGGTTTATTCTCGTTATCTTTATCTTTCTCATATGGATTTTAGACTTAGCGTTAGGGATATTTAATTTATCTTGCATCTGATTCTGTGAGTGGGACAGAAGAGAAGTATCATCCGCAAAGTCCCGGTCATCAAGCTGATGATGGCTGTTGCAAAGTCCCGGTCATCAAGCTGATGATGGCTGTTGCAAAGTCCCGGTCATCAAGCTGATGATGGCTGTTGCAAAGTCCCGGTCATCAAGCTGATGATGGCTGTTGCAAAGTCCCGGTCATCAAGCTGATGATGGCTGTTGCAAAGTCCCGGTCATCAAGCTGATGATGGCTGTTGCAAAGTCCCGGTCATCAAGCTGATGATGGCTGTTGCCAGTAAATAGTAGGGTAGGGGGTCTTCGTGGCGAAGTGGTCAAGCTGTTTGCCTTGCGCTCTGAAGATCATGGGTTCGCTCCATGGCTGCGCCTTTCAGTTCACGAATGCAATTTTTAGGGAGATCCCTGGGATTCGTTGCCAGAGCTGTGGAGTTTGTGCTCTGTGCCATGCTCTTCGCAGGCGGATAACCGTTCTGCGGAGAGAGACAGAGCCCTATGGGATAAAAGCCAGTGCAATGAAATCAATCCTTCAACTTTAACTTTTAGTAGGATGGGTGACACACACAAAATCCCTGTTACACACTTGTTTTTATTTCAAATGTATTTGTTAGCTTTCCTTCGCCGAGGACCTGACATTTTGTGTCTTTATTTGTTGCTTATAGAGCACCATTTTCAAGTCGACTGTGGTATTGCCATTTTTTATGTGTTTATAATTTTGCCAGTTCCAGGTAAAATGCAGGTTATATGTTGTTGAATCAGTGTGTTCTTGCAGCAATGACTTAATTTTGATATAAGCCTCTGTAACATTTATGTTGGTTTTTCAGTTATGTAAGTGCTATGGTACCTGTGAAAACAGCACATGAGTATGACTTAGTGCAAGAAATCACAGTTTTGTTCTCAGAGACTGTGCAGAGGTTAGTAACAGTGCATAAACTGTGATGATTTGTATGCAACTTTAACTTAGTTACAGTGCATAAACTGTGATGATTTGTATGCAATTTTAACTTAGTTACAGTGCATAAACTGTGATGATTTGTATGCAATTTTAACTTAGTTACAGTGCATAAACTGTGATGATTTGTATGCAATTTTAACTTAGTTACAGTGCATAAACTGTGATGATGTGCATGTAATTTTAACAAAAGTAGAAATATATTGGATTCCAAGTTTATTGCTATAATTTGAAATAGTTTACCATGTGGAGCTAAATACACTCATCATTATTGCATAATAAAAAGTAGAGAAATCAGGTTTATGATGCATGTTGAGTGTGTTTGAAGTGTATGTCTAGGATCTGAAACTGCACTTTGTGTCCATGCCACGTGGCATTGCCATTCTGTCTGTCTACAGCGGGGATGTCAAACTGAGGGTCTTCGAGGGGCATATAGATCCTATTTGTGTTGTCATGAGGGCGACATGTGACAGATAATTGAAGTCCATTTAATGCATGACTTATGCTTTTGTATCCTTTGTGCAGGCCATATGTTTGACATAGCTGGTCTACAGCATCCTGTCATGTGTATGGTCAGTCCTTTTTTTTTTAAATACCTCTGTGCCTCCCTGTTGAGCTGCTGAACTGCTCACATTTTCTCCATTGGTCTTTCCCTGCCTCTCTTTCCTCCAGTTTTCCTGTTGACGTACTCTAAGTTTTCACCTTCTCATGACATTCCCAATAAATGTGGATTACTTGATTAACATTTTCATTATGTAACATCTGTTTGAAAAATATCCTAATATCTTCTTTTGTCCATTCATCTTCTTCTTCTTAGCGTTCACCATCGGTTAACTCTGGCAGAATATTCTGGTTGTTCATCCAGTTCTTTACTCTGATCTTTTTTCTAGCACTTGAGCTTATTGTGCACATCTCTTTTACAAAATAGTTTATTTGTATGCAGACTGTTGGTCCCTCTCCTCTCAAGCAGAAGCACTCCGACTTTGAAGGAAATCCCTAATTAGATGCCTTTATGGCTTGCTTGTTGGTGGGGAACCACTTGGTTTATTCTATCCTTCCCCTCTTCTCCTAGTGGGGACTAGAACCCAGATAAGGACTGACATTTCAAATCCACTCTATCTTTCATCCTGATCGCTTTACTTTAGCTAGAGTTGCCATGTTACTTGGGCTCCTAAGGGAAGAAGTGAATAATAGCTCTGTTAACTTACCACACATTTTGGAAGAGAGTCAGTGTGCAGATTGACTCAATTCCTCCACTGGGTGCCTTCCACAAATGAACAAGTTTATTAACCCTTTTGTCCTGTGAATTCTAAAACAATGTGTCACAAACCTGTGGAAATTCCCAGAAAAAAATCATTGAAAAATGTACACACTACTAATAAAAAAATTTTTAAATATGACATTTAAACATTTTTTTTTTTTTTTATTTATGAACCTTTTATTTATAAAGGGTTTAATCAATAATCATAAAAAGAGTGAAGCATTAAAAAAGAATGCATTTCCCATGGCCTAAAAAAAAACTATTGGGTGACTCATGTTGTGACCTCTATCATTGAAGCACACAAGGAAATTTGACATCAGCTTGATTTTTTTTTAAAAGCCACTGGGGTCTTAAGGACCCCCATCCCCAGTTGCCATTTTTAGTTAATATATTCATATCCTGACCTATCAAAGACTGCGCAGGTGCACATAGAACCATCAGAATTTAACTGCTCTTTTTAAGAACAGGTCACTGCCGAAAGGCTGATATATCTGCATTTACTGGATTATGTCAGAACCAGAAGTGACTAGATTTAGTCTTCTCGCGGTGACAGGGTTAAGGGCTAAGTGTGAGTTGGTTAATGGACCCATGCTCCATTGAGAGATGAAAGACCCCCAAAAAAAGTGATGTACTCATGCACACAAAAGAGATGCAGCATGACCCAATGTGGGGACCACTGAACTCTGTCTAGTGTAAAATTCAGAGGTTGAGAATATTTTAATTTAAGCCTATTATTATTGTATGGGAGCCACCGTGGTCTAGTGGTTGGACGCTCGTCATGGGTTCGGTTCCTGGCGGTGGCTGAACTTTTTTTCAAAAATGACCTTGGCTCCCAGGTCGACCCAGCCATGAGTGGCTACCAGGTACACTCTTGGGAAGTAAAGGCGGTAGGTATGATGCTGACCAAATCATCCACCAAGTGCTGTTTGGTCTATAAAATATAGGTTTAACACAATACACCTGAAAGGTGTGAAACAAGGTGCTTTATTTAAAAAAAAATTTTTTTTTACTTTTATGTTATTGTTTAGCCAATCAATTAAAGGTCTCACTTGTGATTGTAACAGCAGTATAAAACATTTTTTGACTATACATTTTGAACACATGCACTATTCTGTACATATGTATTAGACCTTAGAGGTATGGTTCCACAAAAGATTGCTTAAAATTCCTTGGACAGCCAAAATGAGTAGCCAAAATGTTTTGCAAGAGGTTAAAGTACAAAGACAACTTACCACAAACATCAGAAAAAGGTAGCTGTCATTTCCTATTAGATTTCTACTTTTGAAGTTTGAACAACGGATCAACATCATGGCTCACGGTTAGTAATCTATAAGGGCTCCGTTCTTCTTCTAACTCAAATCTGAGTTTGAAGAAGCTCAGCACAGTGCACAGTCTCTGTAGCACCGGTGAGGATCCTGAAATTTATACTCATATCACACTGATCATATTGCACACTCCTCAATCATTCAGTCATGAAAATGTGTCTTATGAAAACATGTGACTATTCATTTCAGGGCTTTAAAAGTAGGTCTGTTAACAAGAGACATGATCGATGAATATGATCCAGCGTTGATGTTCACAATACCCAGGCTTGCCATTGTCAGGTACAGTCGAGTGGTTCAGTTAATTACACAATATACCTTAGTGGTGTCCTGCTGCTGGCTGTTGAGTTAATTACTCCAAGTGTGGGCTCCAGGGCCCTATTGTGGGGAAAGAAAGAACTAGATCTACTGCCCCCTAACAAGCATGCTGTAAGAGTTGCTAGTTAGGGATGTTTCCTTTAAAGTCTAGAAGGCATCTGCCTGAGAGATGAGGAACCAAGGGTCGGCATACAAATAAGACATAACACACATTTAAAAACCAAACTGAAGGGAAAGGTCGAAGGGAAGATACAAGTGGGAGGACAATATCAAGAGATGGATGGGCAGCAGTCTGTGAGAGCGTAGAATCGGGATGAGACGGAGCATGTTGTAGATCCAATGCAGCCAACCTTCATGCACCTGACTTATTAATACAGATAAGCCAGATCTGTACAACAGATGTGCATGCAAAAATCAGGTCTGGAACAAGACTAAAGTCTGACCTTTGTACTGCCTATGAAAAGTATGAAAAAAAGGAAATACTGGCCTAGTCAGTCAACACCATACTTTATAGCTTTATGGGATTAAATGAAAACTGCAAAACAAAACAGAAATGCTCAGTTTTATCATAAAAAGTTTGTATAAATGAAAAAAATTGTGATCACAATAATCATATCATACCTAGCACTAGGAGATAAAGTACAGTCACCGAAAACACTCATGGCAGGGTGTGAACCAGCATGGGGAATGAATCCATTCTTTTATATGGCTCAGCAGTGTGTGTACCTGATAATTATCAATTATTTTAAAAGATCTCTCTGGGGCAAATAAAGGATCTGGTCAACTCACAATACACATTTAAATGCTGTGTCTTTATATATGATCCCATTCCACTTGGGGGGTCTCCGTGGTGAAGCGGTCAAGCTGTTTGCCTCAAGCTCTCTGAAGGTTGTGGGTTCATTTCACAGCTGCATCATTCAGTTCATGAGTGCAATTTTCATGGAGATCGTCACCAGAGCTGCGTAGTTTCTGCTGTGTGCGATGCTCTCGGCTGGCGGCTCGCCATTCTGCAGAGAGAGACCTAGCAATATGGGATCAAACCCGGTGCAATGAAGTCGATCCTCTCGACTTTAATCTTTAACCATCCCACTTTCTCACTGGCACATAAGGAATAAGGCATTGAGGCGGTTGCAGTTATTGTAGTGACTTGCAGGTACAGCTTAGGGATCAGACAAGGAAACTCTGAGGGGCTTGTATCTCAGATATGTTCGCTCTGTGATAGAGTATAACAACTCACTGCTTGCATGCAACCTTCTCCAAGACAAACCTAGACTCTCTTGACAGAGTACAAAATAATGCCTACGCCGCCACCACCCCCCCCCCCCCCCCCCCCCCCCCCCCCCCACCCCCCCCTCCCGATTACAGCGGAGCTATGCGGTCTACTCCAACTGCTGCATGTGAAATCCATTCAATAATAGACACCTTATAAAAAATTGGGAATGCAAAGAATAAAGCACAAATCAGTTTTACATTGTGTACATGAGGTACAGGACAGATACCACCTCCAAGAAAGACGTCAGGGCACTCAGAATGTTGCAAGAAACTTACCACCACATGCTCGCTTTAAAGTTCCAGAAGTCAGGTTGAAATTGGTAGACAAAGAAACTAAACAGTCCGATCCAATCACCCTTATGAACTCATCACTAAAGACCATTGATTCTTACCCCGAATAATGGATACATGTTTATACTAATGGATCTGCATTCAAAGCTACCATTAAAGCAGGTTACGGAATCTACATAGGTTACCCTGATGGATCTATTGAAGAGATATTTGATGCGGGGAATTCTGCTAAAATTATGAAGCTGAAATAATTGCACTGGAAACAGCAGTATACCACCTAAAGACTGTAATGGATGTTTATCCTTCAAAGGCCCAAAATATTGTCATCTTCACCGATTCAATGTCTGCTCTTCAAGCTCTGGAGGGCAGTGAACGGTGCAGAACTGACATAGCTAAGATAATTCTAGATGCTGATCAGCTTATTAACTCATACAACATCAGAATAGTGATGCAGTCGATTCCAGGACACTCCAGGACACCAAGTAATGACAGAGCTGACAGACTGGCAAAGAAAGGAGCAGCACAAGAACAACCACCTACAGCCCTACAGACAGCAAAAACACTTACAAAACTATAAAGAGACTTGGCCGAACAGATGGGACATAGAAGATACTGGAAGAGAGGTTTATAGATCCATGGCTAGCCCTGATCCTAACGACAGCATTAACCATTTAACAAAAAGGGACCAGGCCACCATCTTCAGACTCAGAACACAACATACTATACTCAATGGACACCTAAACAGAATACAGCCACAACACTCCCCAGAGTGCCAGCTATGTAACTACCCCTACAAAACTATTGACCATCATCTCTTTGAGTGCCCAAAACTCAGCGAGACTAGAAGAATGCTACTCCCTCGGAGACCAGACAGCCTTGTAAGGAGGAAAAGAACAGCTTGTGAAAACATATAAATTCCACTATATGACATTGGGCCAAAAGGGGAAAGATCATGCGCCGCTGGATCAATAACAACAACTACTCACTGGCTGCAATGGCATAACCTGTATTTTTACATTAACGGTTAGCAAATAATGTGGACGTGTGATATATTACCTATTACTGGTTTAACTGATACGCAACAGTCTCATAAAAGCTCTTTGTATCTTTCAGTTTCACTGTGAGGTACACAATTTGGGCATGTTTCCCACCAAGAACTCTGGTTGTGAATTTTCACTACAAAAAGCTACAGTTTTGTGAATTTTCACTTTTAATAACTACATGCATCTTTGTCTCTCATAACAAGACTCATTGCAGGTGTAGATTGTTTGGATTGCATTGTAACTGTTTTATTTTACCTTTTATTTGTCCTAAACAGTGGGGTGCATATCTTTAAGGATGGACCTTTAAATCCAGACAATGATCCATGGAATTTGTCAGAGATGTTCAGACCATTCCAGACGCTGCTGCTCAAAATTAGGTCAGTGTCAGATAAATAGGTTATGTGAAGGCATTTTTTTTTTTATGATTGGAGAAGGGGGAGGGGCCAGGGGGGGATATTATTTTGTTTCAAGAGAAATCTCGACATTTTCTGGGCCAAACATTGCAGCAAATGTTTTCTCAACTGATTCTGAATGGTCAGAATATTCATGTAACAAATACTGCATTCAAATGAAAACAAAATTAAACATTTCACTAACCACTGTTTCACTAGAAATCATATAAGTTTGTGGCAAAATACAGGCAGAAAATAATGCTTACTGGACACACTAAAATACACATGATTATCATCATCATCAGAGGCTAGTTGAGAAGTTAGAAATGTAGTTTCTCACATTGTGTGGTCTGTGTTCTAATTGAATCACCTGCAAGATAAAGTGATTTTCTGTATTCTGACTACATAAAAACCATAATCTGTACACTGTGTGCCTCTTGTCCGGGCAGGTGGCAGCTAAACCCTGACCTGGAAGAACCCCTCTTGGTATAAGCTTAGTAATTGAACCATCATCATCAAATTCCCTTTTGTCAAATAGTATCATTGTCAGGACTGGACGTAAATTGCCTAGTAAAACCACACACAGCCCCTCTCCCCCCCCCCCTCCAAGTGCTGTGGTTGGTTTGCAGAGTAAAGCTTGGGTTTACAAACTGTTGCAACACAGTAGTAAACTGGCTGCAAAGATATAGTGTGTTGTGCTAGCCTAACACTACATTTGTGTCCATATTTCTTATAAGTGGTTAGTTTAAGCTCTGGTTTGTAGCGGACTGAATTACTGTGTCACAAAATTATGTTGGTCCGGAAAGTGTGTCACCAATAGGAAAAATTTCAAAAGCTCTGCTGAAAAGGATATTCAGAAAAATTTTTAATCATGAGGAAGCTCTGGATAGTCATTCTGTGTTCATTTGTAATATCTTTAATCTATGACCCTAAGAAGCTCTAACAATTCTGGTTGCAGACCAGTTTTTCCATAAATTTAACTTTTGTTACTTGTCTATAGTGAGCTGTTTGTGAGTCATTTGGTTAATGCCATTGGCTGTGTTCGTGTGTGTGCAAATGTTTCGACGGTCAGGTTATGCATGTATTAACTCAAAATGGCATACAGGTTGATATTCTTTTAAACCGAATGGTTTTTCTGGGAATGTGTTCCATTTAATGCTTTACTCTGTTTATTTTTATTGATTACTACCTTTATATATCTTTATATATTTCATTTTTTTTAAAGATTTATGTGCAAAAGGGAAAATAAAACAGATTCTGCTTTGTTAGCGACCTTGTAATATTTTTGTTTTAATTGGATTTTGTTTTTAAGTATCTACCAGGGGTCATTACCCATTTTTTTTTTAAAGGATAACCAGGTTTAATGGTTTGATGTTGTCAATTGATAATTTTCTAGAGCGCTTTTGTGTCAGGTTTTCTTAGGTGGAATACCTGTGTTGATAAATTATTTTAGCCATTCACTATATAAATCCAGTTGTTATTTCATGTAGTCTACACAGTTATAGATTAACATAAATAAAGCTTACAACAGATGGTCCAAGAAAAATTTACTGTAGATGCAGACAATTTACAACAGATGGTCCAAGTAAAGCTTACTGTTGATGCAGACAATTTACAACAGATGGTCCAAGTAAAGCGTACTGTAGATGCAGACAATTTACAACAGATGCTCCAAGTAAAGCTTACTGTAGATGCAGACAATTTACAACAGATGGTCCAAGTAAAGCTTACTGTAGATGCAGACAATTTACAACAGATGGTCCAAATAAAGCTTACTGTAGATGCAGACAATTTACAACAGATGATCCAAGTAAAGCTTACTGTAGATGCAGACAATTTACAACAGATGATCCAAGTAAAGCTTACTGTAGATGCAGACAATTTACAACAGATGGTCCAAGTAAAGCTTACTGTAGATGCAGACAATTTACAACAGATGATCCAAGTAAAGCTTACTGTAGATGCAGACAATTTACAACAGATGGTCCAAGTAAAGCTTACTGTAGATGCAGACAATTTACAACAGATGCTCCAAGTAAAGCTTACTGTAGATGCAGACAATTTACAACAGATGGTCCAAGTAAAGCTTACTGTAGATGCAGACAATTTACAACAGATGATCCAAGTAAAGCTTACTGTAGATGCAGACAATTTACAACAGATGGTCCAAGTAAAGCTTACTGTAGATGCAGACAATTTACAACAGATGGTCCAAGTAAAGCTTACTGTAGATGCAGACAATTTACAACAGATGATCCCAAGTAAAGCTTTCTGTAGATGCAGACAATTTACAACAGATGGTCCAAATAAAGCTTACTGTTGATGCAATTTACAACAGATGGTCCAAATAAAGCTTACTGTTGATGCAGACAATTTACAACAGATGGTCCAAATAAAGCTTACTGTAGATGCAGACAATTTACAACAGATGGTCCAAGTAAAGCTTACTGTAGATGCAGACAATTTACTACAGATGCTCCAAGTAAAGCTTACTGTAGATGCAGACAATTTACAACAAATGGTCCAAATAAAGCTTTCTGTAGATGCAGACAATTTACAACAAATGGTCCAAATAAAGCTTTCTGTAGATGCAGACAATTTACTACAGATGCTCCAAGTAAAGCTTACTGTAGATGCAGACAATTTACAACAAATGGTCCAAATAAAGCTTTCTGTAGATGCAGACAATTTACTACAGATGCTTCAAGTAAAGCTTACTGTAGATGCAGACAATTTACAACAAATGGTCCAAATAAAGCTTTCTGTAGATGCAGACAATTTACAACAGATAGACTAAGTAAAGTTTGCAACAGATTGCCTTGGTTATTGTCTGAAATATTCTGGCTGTGTGTGATGAAGTTTGGGTAAATATTAGCTTCATATGTGTTTGTATTGTTGGTATAATTGATGTTTTTATTAACTCAGTAAATGATGACTGTGAAAACCAAAAAGAACATTGAAATCACAGGGAAAACTTGAAAGCTACACTTGTGAGAATTGCAAGGTGTAAGGAAGATAAGTACTTAAAAGTAACCGGCCTTTTTCATGCCTTTGACACATTGGGCAGATTGTACTAGACTTACATTTTTATAGACCAGATGGGTGATATGGTCAGCATCACGTATGCTGCCTTTACTTCCCAGTACATTACCTGGTACTTGGTTTATATAGTGTCGACTTGGGTGCCAAGATCAGTTTTGAAATCTGCCTATGTGCGGATTTGAGCCCTTGACCTATGGGCTGGCAGGCAAGCATTTAGTCACTGCATTACCAGGGCTCCCTATGGAAGATGATAAGCACCATACAAAAATATCAAAAATGGGATACACATGAAAGAAGCAGAGAAAAACAGTAGTGGATGAAAGCTGTTTGATTACTTAGTAGATGAGCAGTGGATGTTGAACCCCACTAGGACTGCAACCGAGGGATTAGTACCTATTGGCACAAATTGTGACTTTTCAGATAAGAATCCTCCAGGTACAGATCCCAGAAAACCTGTTCAACTGTGAGGCATATAGTAGTAAGGCCCCTGATGTAACCATGAGGCATATATTGAGGCCCCCGATGGTCACTGAGTAACCTGAAATCGGAATGGGCTAGGGCATTGGACGTTAATTTCATGAGCTTGATAGTGTTACACAGACTCAGCTAGCATTACTAGAATGAGACTGTAATGAAAACAAGAATGGGAAAAACCAGCTTTCTTTGGTGTGCTCTAATTAACAAAGTATAAAGTGTTAAAGAACACTGAGTGGTTGTTGGAACTCAAGGAGGTAGTGCCACTTACACATCACATGCTGGTTGGGGAGAACACTGAGTGGTTGTTGGCACTCAAGGAGGTAGTGCCACTTATACATCACATGCTGGTTGGGAAGAACACTGAGTGGTTGTTGGCACTCAAGGAGGTAGTGCTGCTTACACATCACATGCTGGTTGGGAAGAACACTGAGTGGTTGTTGGCACTCAAGGAGGTAGTGCTGCTTACACATCACATGCTGGTTGGGGAGAACACTGAGTGGTTGTTGGCACTAAAGGAGATAGTGCTGCTTACACATCACATGCTGGTTGGGGAGAACACTGAGTGGTTGTTGGAACTCAAGGAGGTAGTGCTGCTTACACATCACATGCTGGTTGGGAAGAACACTGAGTGGTTGTTGGCACTAAAGGAGATAGTGCGGGCTTACACATCACATGCTGGTTGGGGAGAACACTTAGTGGTTGTTGGCACTCAAGGAGGTAGTGCTGCTTACACATCACATGCTGGTTGGGAAGAACACTGAGTGGTTGTTGGCACTAAAGGAGATAGTGCTGCTTACACATCACATGCTGGTTGGGGAGAACACTTAGTGGTTGTTGGCACTAAAGGAGATAGTGCTGCTTACACATCACATGCTGGTTGGGGAGAACACTTAGTGGTTGTTGGCACTCAAGGAGATAGTGCTGCTTACACATCACATGCTGGTTGGGGTCGAAAGAGTCTGAATGTTTTCATTTAATTTTTTCATAACATGTTTTTGTTTCTTCCTCGATCTAGGGAGCTGTTGGGCATTTTAACAGATG
Organism: Candidula unifasciata; assembly: GCA_905116865.2. NCBI lineage: Eukaryota > Metazoa > Mollusca > Gastropoda > Stylommatophora > Geomitridae > Candidula > Candidula unifasciata. Next base: position 83,662 of record CAJHNH020008478.1, read on the forward strand.
AAGAACTAAATACATTAGAAAGAGCGCTGTGTAGCCAAGAGGAGCCCTCTTTCTTACTGAGTCTTGAGGAAAAGAAAAAGCAAAATGCAAAAATAGAAAGACAGAAAAGTAGAGAAGAGAGAAACCTAACAGGAGCCACAAGCAGGAAGGACAAGGATAGAGAAGAGTCAGATGATGGGAGCATGGAGAATGAAATGACTGCCCTGGAAATAGCTGAACGATTAGAAGCCCTGGCCCTCAATTTTGAAACTTCTAGAAATGCAAAGCTTGCTCAGTGTAATGAACACTCGGTCCATGAAATACATAATCAAAGCAGTGAATCCTTGTCCACATCATCCTGTTCATTCTACAGTGAAACAGAAGCAGAAGAGAGGAACTCTTTGGATGTTGAGAAAGAACTAGCATCTGATGATTCAGGTCAGACTCATTTGCAGCAGTTCACACAGCAACTGTACCATGAAATAAATGCTGACAGCAGTACCTTGACACAAAGTATTCCTGTTGTGGAAAATCTTGACGCTTCCTTGCCGGAATGTACTGAAACTCCAACTGCTGGCACCCTCAGTAAGAATACTTTAGCTACAGAAGATTCAGCCTTATCAGAGGCTACAACGCAGGACCACACCACAATTGATAACAGCTTGGAAGCAGCAGCAGCAGTGGGCAGGGCATATTTTGCCATGAACAAATGCGACAGCAGTGACTCAGGGCTTCAAAGCGAAGTGCTGAGCAACTCTGACAGCACCTTCACAATTTCATCCAGTGACTCTAACCAGCAAGTAGCTATCTCTGATGCACCTGGTGTTTCCAAGTGTACTGATTGCAGAGAAGCATCTGAGACTAACCATGGTGTGTGTGCAAACAGCCACTCTGGTTCTAGTGTTGGGGATTATACACAGAAAATAGTGAACGAGAAGGCTGCTCACAGTGAAAGCCAGGACAGCTCAGATACTCTGTTGTTGGTTTCTGAAGTGGCAAACCAGAATATTGACTCATGCCTTAATTTACCAGTTGGTAAGTGTATATTTTGCATTATATAATATATCAAACCAGAACCATATGTCCCCTCGACACCTGAAGTGGTACAAGAGAAAGTGAAGATGAAGAAGACAAAAAAAAAAGCATGAAAATCTTGACAGTATAAATGACCCAATCATTATAATTGAACAGAAAGTCTTAATTGCGTCAGCTACATGCAGCCAAGGAAACCATGAGGGCTAGAGCACTTGCCTGTTAGCCCAGTGGCCAGTAGTTTATATTCTGCCCAAGGCAGTTGTTATTCTTGATAACATGGCAGGATTTTTCCTAGACAGCTGCTTGTTGTTATTGGATTTTTTCACCCATGAACAAGACCATCTCTACAGCGAAGCAGTTATTAATTAAGCAGTTTGCCTCATGCTCTCAGCATTATACGTTAATTTTAAACTCTGACCTTGGGTAAAAACACACAAAAAAGGCATCCAACACGATCTAAGCATCAAGGCGACCTAGCTCATAAACAGCATCCTGTCTCCAAAGCTGAAGTGTTTTGGCCTTGTTAAATATCATGGTGGCCCTGGAAAGAACAGGGAACAGAGGCTTTCTAAAAAAACAAGACAGCTAGACCTCCGTGAAAGTGGATACGAGATATTAAAGATGCATTGGCTATGAAAGTATGTAGGGCTGAAGATTTGGCTAAAGAAAGACTTTCAATTCATGCCATGATCAGAGCAATGTTCTGCTGATTGATGATGATGATGAGCTTCAGTTCCAAGTGCAGACATTTTGGAAATCTCTGTGGGTTGTTCCTGAAGCTACAGAATGTCAAGCTGTGTGCAGGCAGACAGCCTCTGCAGCAAGAGACTAAGCTTTTCATAATAATAGCTGATGCACTTTTTTTTTAAGAACCATTTCTTTTCAACTGTTTATTGTTTACTGTAAATGCACATGTAAAACAAAGCATTAACAAGTCAAGCTGAATGCCTTGACATTGTTTTACTGCTAAAGTACAGGGGAACCTCGCTTAATGAGCATAATTCATTTCAGAATCATACTCGTTAAGCGAAACACTTGTTTTGCGAAACAATTTTTCTCATATAAATTAATGTAAAATACGATAATGCGTTCCAAATCGAAAAAAAAATACTCACAAAATGCTAAGTATAACGTTTATTTAAAGAAAATTATATACATATTGTTAAGGAGAGTAAATCATCTTCATCTTTTCTTCAAACGCGGAACGAACCGACCTGGAATTCGAATTCGATTTGCAGAAAACAAAAACAAAAAATTGAAAAAACTATGATACATAGCTTCTTTTTTTTACTAGAAAGATGTCCAGAGACATTTATTTTTGCCGACGCTTCGAAATGTGGCGAAAATACGACACAGCATTATTATTAAATAAATTTTCAGCGCGCATAGCCACTTCCTTATTAGAGTGATGTTTCTCAATGTAAGATGCTACAGTTTCCCATGCTTTCAGCATTTTTCTTATTTTGCCAGAAAATTTTTGCTTTTCTGTTACCTCCTCCTCCTGTGACAAACTTTCCTCCAAAACTTATTGTTGTGAAACACAAGGCAACTCCATAAGCTCTTCGGTGGTCAGCTCTTGGCTGTGCTCTTCCACAAGCTCTTCAATATCACTGTTATCCACCTACAATTATATTATAGTGGTCAAAGACACAACCTCGTTGACTACAGGTTCCATTGGAACTGTCTTGAACCCTTAAAGTCACAAATCGACAAAGCTCTCCAGCCAAAGCTAATTCCAAGCAGAAGTAAGGGTTCTCTTGGTAACCCCTTCCCCCGCCTTGTCGATCATCTTGAGGCAGGCAACGATGTGGAAGTGATTTTTCCAAAACTCTTTGAGAGTGAGGTTGGTCCCTTCAATCACCTGAAAACAATGCTCGAAGAGCGCTTTAATGTAGAGCTTCTTAAAGTTAGAAATAACTTGTTGGTCCATGATCTGGAGTAATGCAGTGGTGTTGGGAGGCAGAAACTAGACCTTGATGAACTTAAATTCTTCAGAGAGGTCATCTTGTAGGCCTGGAGGATTCATGTACATATATAACAATATAACATAAGTTTGAGAAAATGTGTGATCACAAGCGACACTACGATACTACTGGAACGAGTTCTAAACACAGACTGATGTAACATGCGCACAATCCGGGATTTCCTATCTCCTCGCCACTCGTTATGCGAAATTTTGCTCGTTAAGCAAGTCATTCTTTTACAATTTGTTTTGTTCGTTAAGCGAATTACTCGTTATGAGAGGTGCTCGTTAAGCGAGGTTCTACTGTATATGCAAAACATAAACATTGATATTGTTTACTGTTAAAGCACATTTTGAACAGGTAAATATTGCAGTTGTTTTCTGTTACACATGTATGTAAAACAGATAAGAATTGACATTGTTTACTATTAAAACATGTGAAACAGATAAGCATTGATACTGCTTATTGTTAAATCACATTTTAAACGGAATGTTGAATTGAGAATCGACATCACAGCACTCGGGACACCCCCATAAGCGCTCCGTCCCCATCTCCAAACAGCAAGCGAAGAGTTAAAATTCCGATTGTACCAGTAAGTGTCTGATTGTATATCCGTCTCGCCTTTCCCTGAGTGTCGAATGTCACCCAATTCCCCTTGTAACTCCTTGCAGTGCCATTCTCTATCAGTTCCTCGGCACTGTTCACTCGCTCCCAAACAGATAAGCATTGCTATTGTTTACTGGTAAGACGAATGAAAATGGATGAGCATTGACATTGATTACTGTTAAAATGTTTGTTAAATAGATAAGCATTGAAATTGCTCACTGTTAGCTCAAGCACGAAATAGATAAGCACTGGGTTGACTTGATGCTAACTTAATATTTTTCATGCATTATTTAGGAACTGGTGACGGTATTTCAAGGGCCAGCAGCAGTGATGTGGGCAGTCTGACATTCCCTTCATTGCACTCAGACCAAGAGGTGAATGCCGGCAATATTGCCACAAAATATCCAGACAGTATCTCGAGGCATCCAAATGGAACCACTTTGAACATGGATGTGTATTCCGCAGTCTCTGACTTGTGTTGTGAGAATTCATTAGGACTGAATACAAACAGCAGCAGTCATCAAGTATTGCCCCAGACATCTGGGAATTCTGTTGAAACTATTATGCAACTATCCGACATAGAAAATGAGCACACTTCTCATGCACACTTGAAGGCAGACCATAGTGCACCTTATAATTGTAGAATGAATGGCAGTGAAAGTGGGAAAGTTGTTCAGACAACACAGGAGCTTACCAGTGCAGACTTTTCCCATGCAGTAAATGAAAGGCCACACCCTGAACATTCCAGAATTCCACATACTTCTAAAGACCAAATCTGTGATAGAGGTGAACAGAGTCATGTGTTGAACAACCGTCATGCTCATGCAAGTGAAGAGAGGGGGGATTTATCAGATGTGGACAACCCATTAGCATGCGCCAATTCAGACATTTTATCTACACCTGCTGTCATGGAAGACAGAGAAAATAATAATAACCATGTTAACAAGTGTGCAATATTAACTCAAACTTCTGAGATGCACTCTGATGAGGAGACAGTTTCAGCTTTTGGTAGAAGGCAGATAGACGGCTGTGTAAATATACTCATATCAAGGGACCAGACTATGGCAGACTCTAGTTCTGAAACAGATCCAGTAACTTCATCTCAGTCACTTTCTGCTCCCATCACCACCATCGAGTCAGATGCCATCTTAACTGCTAGCACTGCTGACTCAACACACACATTTAAACCATCCGTAGATGATGCTCAGGATTCTAGGAAGTTAACTCCATCACCACCTCCTTCACATAACGGGCTTTCAAATCATTTACTTACAACGAATACTTCAAGCCTTGCTGCACCCAACTCATCATCTACAAAAGGGCACTATAGTGGAATAAAGGGTTCTTCACGGACGAGAAGCTTAAAGAAGAGTTCCAAGGTGAGGCAGCAGCAGCAGGAGACATCCTCAAATCGTAATCAGAGACCTGGCTTACCCGCTCAGGCCAAGGTTCTGATTGAGTACCAGTTGCTTGACAGTGAATGGTATGAGTATTTTTTCAAATTTGTTTCATTTTATTTTCTTTTCTTCTTTTCTTTCTGTTTTTTAAGAACCTTTTGCGATAGGCATTGAATTATACCATCTGAAACAGTCATTTTTATTTTTCCAAATTAAAATATCTTGAAAGCAACCATCAGTCCCTAGAGACTGGAGTTGTACCTGTAGTTTTGGGACCAGCATCTTCTATGATGTAAAGTCTTATGAAGGAGTGGCTGTCTTCTTCTTCTTTTTCTTCTTCTTCTTCTTCTTCTTCTATGCATTCGGTTTCATATGATCAGATCAGACCATCAGGTGGATTGCCTCTATGAACTCGCATGTCAGTAGCAGGTCCTTCTTGGTTCCTCATAGCTTCCTGTGCACACTTTGCTCTTGAGGCCAGGTGTCTTTTCGAAGCTGTATGTAGAGTGGACAGATTTGCAGAATGTGCTGAGGTGTTTGTGGTCCTGTTTGACAGGCACACTGTGGGGACTGTACAGTCTTTTTTTTTTGTATGTGGTAGTTGAGCCTGCAGTTTCCTTTTCGTAGACGGAAAAATGTTGTATGTTGCTTTCTGTTGAGTCTGCTGATATGGTCTTGTGGATGTTTACTGTTAGTTTGTTCTCTCCACAATTCCTTGTATTTTTCCTTGGAAGTGGCTGTCTGTGCCAATTAGTTGACATAAAAATGTTGATACTCTGTTATACTGAGGCTGACTTTCTATCTGACATTTGCTCTCTTTGGCTTGCTATGTGTGGTCTCATACAAACTGTGACAGTCCATATTTCACTGTCTAGTCTTCATATGAGTCGGTTTGTAACTGATCTCTCCCAAGTGTCTGTGTCAATGTTGGTATCTTTTAGTTCATGTTTTGCATACATCCTTGAAGCATAGCCTTGGCCTTCCTGCAGATCTTTTCCCTGTCATCAGTTCACAGTACTGGAGATCTTTTGGATTGCGACCATCCTCTATGTGAAAGACAAGTCTCGACCAATTAGGACATTTAAAAAAAAATGTTTACCAGGAAATTATCAGAAGTAAAGGCAGCCACTATGATATAGTCAAGTCTAAGTACTTGTCGATTGTTGATACGTTGATAAAATATGGTCTAGCACTATATACCTAGGAGCCATCATGGTATAGCGGCTAGATGGTTGCCTGCAGATTGGAAGGTCGTGATGAAACCTGCCTTTTTTTTTTTAAACGACTTTAGCTCCCAGGTCTACCCAATATTAATGGGTAGCAAGTAAAGTCTTGGGAAGTAAAGATGGCTGGCGTGATGCTGACCACATCACTCACTGAGTGCCGATTGGTCTGTTAGATATAGGTATGGCACTATAAGCACAATATGCCTGAAGGTTGGGGTTCTTTACTCACTATATACCCATTATTACCTTGGCTCCCACATCGTCCCAGCCTGAAATGGATATCTGCCCTGACACAGATTTGTACCAAAAGCCTTGAGGCTGGTAGGCAGGCAACTAGTCTCTGCTACTGTTGCTTCTGTTTATGGAGTAACCAATTATTGGATGTTAATTTGCCTGGCACAGAAATAGGTACCTTGTTTTCCTTGAAAATATGACCTAGCATGATTTTGTAGTATGCTCGTAATTAAGCTCGACCCTAAATATGAGCTCTAGTTAGATTGTCAGCCAGTTCAGTGGAATTTGTCCATCTGTTGGAACCCGTGGTGCCTCTGTTGAAGATTTTTGCACTTGAAGAAATGTGTATTTTCTACTTGAATAAATGTAGATTATTTTGTAGCAAAATTAGACATCCCCTGAAAATAAACCCTAAGGTGTCTTTTGAGGGGAAAAAATAGTAAAAAGCCAGGAATTATTTTCAGGAAAACACAGTTCTAGAGATAAGTCCAGACTCCCCCATCAAGCCCTCAAATGCTCACCGGAAGGGAAAAGAAAATGGGGAGTACCAAGAGAGACCCTGCATAAAACCATCATCATGGAAGAGTCAATCATGGGCCTAATGAACATCTAAGACCTAAAACGAACCACCGGACACAAAGAGCTATGACCTCTGCCCTCTGCGCCGCCCTAGGCTCAAAAAGAAAGACTAAGACTAACTAACAGTACTAGTGCACAGTCATGGGAATCATCAGTGCAAAAGTAGGAAAAATACAATTTTTGTACATTGTAAGGCAACCTAGCACAGGACCAAGGAGACGGGCTGATACAGTTTTGTAAAGAAAACCATCTAATAATCTGTAACACTCCTACCCCCCCCCCCCCCCCCCCCCCCACACACACACAAGTAAAGTAGAGATCCCTTTTCACGCCTTTTTGGCGCATCGGGCATATGGGAAGAGCACCCATATTTTTACAGACCAGTCGGCACTAGTTGGGTAATGTGGTCAGCATTATGCCGGCCAGTCTTTACTTCCCCAGGACTTTCATCCTGGTACGCATTTTAGGCTGGGTGGACATACGACGTCCCATGATGATAAAAATCTATGCAGCCAGCAGTGTGTTTCGAACATGGTATGTTCAAATTATGAGTCGGGCTCGCAATGCCTAAGCTTTTCCCCCCAGCATGAACCTAGGAAACTGGAAAAACCCTGGAGATACCCCAGAGAGGGCACCTGAAAAGGCATATCCAGATTATATTTCAGAAAAAGAGTTTTTGATCATCCTTTTTTTTTTTTTTTTTAGCATTGAAGTGTTGCTGCCATGCTTCCAATTTCTTTCTTTCAACTAAAGAATGAAAATCCACCACACTCAAATTGTACAGTCTTCTTTGTTCAAATTTACGATGTGTGAGACAGTAGATTCAGAAAATGGTGCGATGCCGGTTGGCACAATATTGGTGGGCCATTGTGTGATTAAAATTGATCGCATGTGCAACTGCTGATCTGTTAGTGACTTCTGCTAGTCACTAGTGCTACCATCCATGATGAACTGAATTTCTAATGTCGAACTGTTTGTGTTAGCACTTCAGATGGCTACCATATGCTTTTAATGCGTGTGTATGCTAGTGCATATGCTGAGACAGCAGTCTGTCAATCTTTCCACAAGGGACTTTGATAAACATTTTGTGTGTGTTTTTGGTTGGCACAGGAGCGGAGCAACTATGGGGCTACCCGTTTGCTATAAAGCTGAAACTAAGATTACAAGATTATCAGTGCTTTAATTTATTTATTTTTTTGGGTGCTGTGGCATTTTTTCTATCTGTTCTCCTTGTGGGTCCTGGGACCTCGTTTTGGGGGAAAATAATAATAGACCCCAACAAGCATGTAAAAAAAGGCAACTAATGAGGGGTTTTCCCATCAGAATTGAAGTGCATCTGCCGGAGAGGGAAGCAGCCAACCATCTGCATATAAATAAGCCAGATCTGTCAAATGAATATGCATGCAAAGCTCAAGTTCTGGTACAAGATCAAAGTCCAGTATTGGATGAACAACTAGAACTTTCTGCTGGTGAACAAGATGAAGAAAAAGAAGAAGAGCTTGATCTTTTACTACTGTCTGTGCTTACTTTTACTACTGTCTGTGTTTACTTTTACTACTGTCTGTGTTTACTTTTACTACTGTCTGTGCTTACTTTTACTACTGTCTGTGCTTACTTTTACTACTGTCTGTGCTTACTTTTACTACTGTCTGTGCTTACTTTTACTACTGTCTGTGCTTACTTTTACTACTGTCTGTGCTTACTTTTACTACTGTCTGTGCTTACTTTTACTACTGTCTGTGCTTACTTTTACTACTGTCTGTGCTTACTTTTTTTACTGCTGTCTGTGCTTACTTACTTTTACTACTGTCTGTGCTTACTTTTACTACTGTCTGTGCTTACTTTTACTACTGTCTGTGCTTACTTTTACTACTGTCTGTGTTTACTTTTACTACTGTCTGTGCTTACTTTTACTACTGTCTGTGCTTACTTTTACTACTGTCTGTGCTTACTTTTACTACTGTCTGTGCTTACTTTTACTACTGTCTGTGCTTACTTTTACTACTGTCTGTGTTTACTTTTACTACTGTCTGTGTTTACTTTTACTACTGTCTGTGCTTACTTTTACTACTGTCTGTGCTTACTTTTACTACTGTCTGTGCTTACTTTTACTACTGTCTGTGTTTTCTGTGTTTACTTTTACTACTGTCTGTGCTTACTTTTACTACTGTCTGTGCTTACTTTTACTACTGTCTGTGCTTACTTTTACTACTGTCTGTGCTTACTTTTACTACTGTCTGTGTTTACTTTTACTACTGTCTGTGCTGTTTTACTACTGTCTTTACTTTTACTGTCTGTGCTTACTTTTACTACTGTCTGTGCTTACTTTTACTACTGTCTGTGCTTACTTTTACTACTGTCTGTGCTTACTTTTACTACTGTCTGTGCTTACTTTTACTACTGTCTGTGCTTACTTTTACTACTGTCTGTGCTTACTTTTACTACTGTCTGTGCTTACTTTTACTACTGTCTGTGTTTACTTTTACTACTGTCTGTGCTTACTTTTACTACTGTCTGTGCTTACTTACTACTTTACTACTGTCTGTGCTTACTTTTACTACTGTCTGTGCTTACTTTTACTACTGTCTGTGTTTACTTTTACTACTGTCTGTGCTTACTTTTACTACTGTCTGTGTTTACTTTTACTACTGTCTGTGCTTACTTTTACTACTGTCTGTGCTTACTTTTACTACTGTCTGTGCTTACTTTTACTACTGTCTGTGTTTACTTTTACTACTGTCTGTGCTTACTTTTACTGCTGTCTGTGCTTACTTTTACTGCTGTCTGTGTTTACTTTTACTACTGTCTGTGCTTACTTTTACTGCTGTCTGTGCTTACTTTTACTACTGTCTGTGTTTACTTTTACTACTGTCTGTGTTTACCGCTTATTAGGTCAGTGTCGACAGCGATCTTGAGCTTGAGGGTTTAAGTGTTTGGTGTCTAGCTTCAGAAACAGAATTTCCACTCCCTCTGATTAATTTCATTTAGTGGCATCTTTCCTCACGAGTTGAGTTGATTCAAGAACTGACATTACAGCACTCGGGGCATTGCCTTAAGCGCTTTGTCTCCATCTTCAGCAGCCAGCACAGCGTTCCAAAACCAATGCTGCCAATACCAATTCTGATTATACATTCGTCTCACCTTTTCTCTGAGCATTAAGTATTGGCCAGATCCCCTCGTCATTCCCTGCTGCATCACTCTCACCAGACTTTCCTCCTATTGTTACACAGTTGTTAACTTATACTAACAGGAGCAGCTGGCGGAAGGGTTAGAGCGCCGGGCTGTCATGTAGGAGACCCTGGTTTGATCCTTGGTAAGAGCTAGGGATTTGTTTCTGCGGGGGCCAAAATAATACTAATCTGCACAGTTTGTGGCGACTGAACTAGTCATGCGGCCTTATATCAGGCTTATTTGCTGTTGATTGTCGTAATCACCAACATTTTTTTATGAGAATGAAACTTGACCACGGGTGACTCTTCAGTAACACCCTATATTGACACACACAAAAAGTTAAGAACTCATGAGTTTGATTATATTTTTCTGTTTTGCTAAGTCAGTTCATCTGTTTATCGCAAGAATAAAGTAAAACATCATTAACACAAATACCACAGGACCAAAAATCGAATTTGTGTTGAAATAAATTGGTGCTTTTTGGGGACCTATAGCAATAACACAACCCTGCTGGACCAAAATTGTGTTCATTTAAACAGTGTTCTTCTTAAGCAAGGTCTTCCTGTAGTTAAACTTCCAAATTTAGCCACTTAAATATTGTGTAAACATGGTTTTCCTGTAGTTAAACTTCCAAATTTAGCCACTTAAATATTGTGTAAACATGGTTTCCCTGTAGTTAAACTTCCAAATTTAGCCACTTCAATATTGTGTAAACATGGTTTTCCTGTAGTTAAACTTCCAAATTTAGCCACTTCAATATTGTGTAAACATGGTTTTCCTGTAGTTAAACTTCCAAATTTAGCCACTTAAATATTGTGTAAACTTGGTTTTCCTGTAGTTAAACTTCCTAATTTAGCCACTTAAATATTGTGTAAACATGGTTTTCCTGTAGTTAAACTTCCAAAATTAGCCGCTTGAATATTGTGAAAATGAGGTATTTCTTAACTTTCAGATTTAGTCACCTGAGTATCATGCTGACTGCCTTTACTTTCCAGGACTTTACCTGGTACCCATTCTACACTTGGTCAGCTTGGAAGCCAAAGTAAAAAAAAAAAAATTTGTTTAAAGAAGAATCTAATTTGATGCAGGTTTGAACCTAAGACATAATAATTGAATATAAAAGAAAAAAGAAGATAGCCAAGTGGGTGGGCACAATGCATCCCGACTGTTCAGTGCGTGGTGTTTTCTCTTCTTCCTCAGCAATCACAGTAGTGAAACCAGCTCATATACCTCTGATTGTGGGGATCAGGAAGAAATTGATCTTGCGGTCAAAGCTGCGGAAAATGCAACTCGTCAACAGGTGCGTGCCAGATTTGAGAGCAGCAGCGACATGATACATCGCCTGTTTGTTTGCATCTCAGGTGAGAAAAGCTCTTCTAGACACCTGGCATCACCTCCTTCATTCCTCTCTTTTTTGTACCTGAAATTTCAAATTCGTGGTTGAACATTGCTATTTTCATTTGTTTCCCTTCCTTCTGTGTTCATGTGAATCCTTTTATAGTATTTGGCGGCCATTTTTACTTATGGCTTTGAAAAATTGTGTTCCCTGTGTGCAATCTGGGGGGGGGGGGGTGGCTCATTTTGAAGACAAAACAAGAGTAGGCCCCCTGGTGCATGCCTGCATGCACACACACACATGAGCATGTCATAACAGGTGACTCCTTATGGGTTTGCTGAAATCAATGTGTTGGGTCAAAAGGCATGGATATCATAGCCTAGCTGTAAACTACAACATTATACTAACTGCTCTTTTAATGACAAACACATAAGAAGGGTGGGGGGTGGGAGTTATGTACAGGTTCTTCTGTTGTATCTGAATGGTAGACATTAGGCAGTTGAACAGGGTAGAAGGCGTACTGATAATCGTTACTCTGTATGTCCCAGGCAAGCTGTTATTTAGCTCTGATGTGGCAGATAGGCAGGTTTACTGTTCTTTTAGTTGTGGCAAGTTTTTGCTTCTAGGTATAGTTAACTGTTACATTTTCCTCCATATATAGACTTAAAGAATATAGTTCCATCGCCCAGCTGTTGTTGTTCATCCACCACAGGTAATGAGGACCACTCTTTCTTTAATCCGCCATGAAACTATAATTGAGTTCTGTGAGTCTGGAGGGGACTTATAAGCCCAATACAGGCCCGAAAGGATCTAGAACAGTGAGAACAGGGAACAATGTCTGTAGTTAAAGGGCCTGTTATACGGGTCTTTCTAGCCTGCTTGCACTGTTCAGCTGCCCTTTTTCTTTAAACCTGGCAGGTCGCTGTCCCTCATTGGATAGACATTGGTCATGTAGTCCCAGCTGCTGAGTTGAGTGCATGGCATGACACTGGAGCTGCAGATTTTAGTTGGAATGCTTTTTGACTGTCCATATAGTTTATCTTGTGAACTGCAGATTCAGAAGGTGGTGAATGGCCGGTTGCCAGAGAACTTGTAAAGCCTTTTGGGAATAATTGCATGTGCAGATACTGATCTATTTTAACTGCTGCTGCCATTGACGATGAACTGCATTTCTATTGCTAGACTGTTTGTGTTGACACTTCTGACTACCTCCTTGTGCATTTATGCTGTTAGATTTGATAAGACTGCAGTTGTGTCAGTTTTGTTTTCTACAGAGGACAGTGATGGAAAGTCTGTGATTTTCATTGACATATGGTGGAACAATTTTCTTTCTGTTTTTAGAATATTTGTCTAAGAAAATGGCTTTCTGAATATAAAATAGTTTGCATAATGCCGTTGTGAAATATTTTTTTTTTCAAAGTTGAGCAAAAAATGCTCTAGGAAATTGAAAAATACTAAATGGTATTAATTCAAGACAGGTAAATAAAAGAGAAGAATATCTGCCTTATATCATCAGTTACATGACAAAGAAGATGGAAATATATTTGGGACATTATGAGGACAAACAAATAGAGAATCACAAAACAAGCACCAACTTGGAAAACAAATGAATTGAGAAGCGAGGACTCCCGAGAGAAACCCCAAGAGGAACATTGTTGAGGGGGTGCTGGAAGGAATTCTGTCCGTGATTATGAGAGGAATAGCACAGGATAAAACAGAATAGAATATTAGACTGTAAGGGCTATTTAACATGTACAGCATAGGATGTGCTTCCTTCGTGCGGTAACCTCATCGAGGTGGTTGGGGGTGGGTAGGGGAGGGGGTGTAACGACCAATCAGGTGTTTTTTTCTAATGTGTTTTACAAGATGATCTTCATTTCTTTGAGACTGTTTTTGATGCTGTCATTTTTCTTCTTCTTCTATCTTCCTTTGTACGGTAACCTTATTGAGGTGGTTGGGGGGAGAGGTGGAGTGTGTAACGACAAACCAGATACTGAGTTAACTGTCCACGCACACACAAAACTGTCACTACTGTCTTTGGGCTGTACAGATTAGGATGTTTAATTTTGGCGCCGACAAAAAAACGACTCCATCACCTTATTGGGGTTGAACCCAGGTCTCGAGCATGAGAGCCTGACATTGTAACCACTCAGCCAACCGATGAGTTAACAACTGGGGTAGAGTAGGTTAATAATACAGCTGGAAAGAAGTTGATAAAAACATATAAACACATGGTGAGTTTACTGGTATTGTCATGTGTTGCACTAAGAGCTAACATCTAGCATTCAAGACATTCCCATAAGCACTCCGTCCTCATTTTCAGCAGCCAGTGAAGTGTTCCAGTTTCGATGGCGCTGGTAGCAGTTTGATTATGTGTCTGTCTGGCCTTATAATTACTTGGTACTAAGTGAGTTGAGAATCAAAATAGCTAATTATAAGTAAACCCCCCCCCCCCCCCCCCACCCACCCCCCACCCTCTTTTTTGGGCTAACATTTCTTCAGGTGTGGCCGACCAGTTGCAGACCAACTTTGCTGGTGACCTCAGGAACATCCTCCGGGCAGTTTTTGACATGAATTGTTCAGAGCTTGTAGATATCAGCACAGATGATAAGTGTAAGGATACTACCCCTCTGGAAGCTGCTTATCGAGCAGTATCACAAGCATCACGGTCAGCTAGAAGGGCTCGAAGTTTTACCAATCAGCGACAAGGTTAGTATACTTGCTGCTGTGTTTAGACTACACAAATGCTTATTTATCATTTCTTTTTCTGCTCCTTCCTTTCTAATAAAGCATAAGCAAGTCAACTTGGGCCTAGTAATCCTGTGTTTTGCAGTCTCTTATAACTCACCCACGTCCTCCTAATGTTATGCATATCACTCTCTACTTCTGTTCTCCATGGGATTTTTTTTTTTGGGGGGGGGGGGGGGGGGGGGGGGGGGGGGGGGGTTCCTTTTCTTTGGTCTTTTTTTGTTCCAATGAAAGGACATTCTAATTATACTATCATGTTTTTTCAATCTGTGTCCTTTCTAGTGCCACCATCTTTTCCTCACCTCTTCATTCTCTGAAATTTTTTTTTTTCTAAAGATCTGCATTAGGGATTCTGTTATCACATTTAACTCCCTCTGTTATTGGAAAGCATTAGTTGGTGAATATTTATTGTATCTTCATACTTATTATAGTTGTCTTTCATATTTCTGCAGTATTGATTTGAAGTTGGAGATGTGTTTTGCGTTTGGTATTATGTTTAATAATCTTTGTTTTCCACAGATTTCCAAGTGCAGTGAAAATATCTCTTTGCCTTTAGTATTTATGTATGCATAAATACTTCTCATCAAAAGTCAAGGGTCACTTAGTAAAAATATCTTGGTTGAAACCATAAAACAGATGTAATAAAAACATAAGTAAAATAAGTGAAAACAGAATTTATTGAATACCAAATCAACATATCATGTAAAGTAATGGAAACATACATTCAAATGCAATGAAGCTGTGAAGTGTGCCACCCACTTTTTCAAAGGTCACAAAATAGATATTGGACAACTAGACATTTCAAAATCATGTATGACCACCGTTTGCAACAAGACCTTCAAGGCGGCGTAAATGTACCAAGTCCGCAAGGGTCTAAAGAGTGCCCTGAGGAACAGCTTGTCATTCCTGAAGTAGAAATGCAGTCAGCTTTGTAACATCCATTGGCAGGGGGGAATTAGTTGACAATCTTTAACCAAGAACATCTCAGATGTGCTCAGTTGGAAAAGAGATGAATGTTGCTGAATAAAGTCATTCACCACACAAGCTCAATGAGATCATCTTGGAGGATGGTATTACTACCTGTTGCCTTCAGAACTGGCTGAACAGTTGGTCTCAAGATTTTGTTCTGGTATATTGAGTCGATCAAGTTGCTTGGATGATCTAGAGTGGGGTCCTGCCTTGTCTGTAGAAGCCTCCCCAGACCAAGAAAGGACCACTAACGTAACGATCCACTTCTCAGATTGTGTCATCAGTAAATCACTTTCCTGGTCGCCTTTAGACTCTAATCCTGCTTTCTTTGAATGACACAATAAATTGAGCATGTATACTTCATTTTGTGGATGAATTATGAGAACACTGGACAAATCAAAAGAGTAATGAAGAGAGTTAAAGGAAATTAACTTACAAAAAGAACTTCTTACATGCATTCTTTCATCATGAGAAGAAGAAAACGAATACATCAGGACAGTGAGAAAGTTACAGGAAAGAAAAGGCAGAAGGAGACTGAGAGAGAAGTTGCTTGAGACTTTTACATTATGGCATGGAAAATCATCTGTGTTAGAAATGATTGGAAGTACACAGGACAGAAGGCTGTGTATAGATATAATTACCAGTGCCACAAATTGCGGGCTATAAATAGAGAAAAGTATCCAAGAAAGGGGGCTGGATACACACACACCAGATTCTCTCCCCAATACTCGCTTCATCGCCACTCTAGAGAGGAACAGTGTATTATATTCAGACTAAGGACTGGGCACAACAGACTTCGTCAACATATGTTCAGATTTTTCTGTGTAGGAAACACGGAGACGTGTCCCTGCAGCGTGGCACCCGAAAATGCTGAGCATGTGCTCCAACACTGTCAACTGTATGCTGACAACAGAGACGCAATCTGGCCTGTTCCAACCACAATAAAGACAAAACTGTATGGTACATAAGAGGACATGGACTGCACAATAGCTTTCATAAAGGCTACCGGCCTCCTGAAATAAGTTTTCTGACAGAAGGATCGAAGAAGAAGATAGGTTTATCATCATCATTGTCCCATAAGACTGCTTGTCATTGAGTCACCAGTTGCTGTTGACTGTCTGATTAGTTGCCTTGACCTCTGTCGGTCAGATGCAGTGGACTTGGTGTTTGTATGTTTGAGCTCCATCCATTTGGCCAAATTCTCTGGTCTTTTTTGGTCTGTCTTTTTTTTTCTCTTTCTCCTGTACCATCAGATTTGAAACTCTTATTTAGATACAGAAAAGGGAGGACAGAGCATGTAGGAGAATTGTCCCTGCTGCAGCGATTTTGATTCTTGATTCATTCATAAATTCATTCATCTAGTATTTTTTTCTAGCTTTTGGATGTAGACATCACCCAGCAATGAAAGAGTTAATTATTTACAAATGCTTCACATTTGTGGCACTATTTTGTAATGTTCATGATTCTGGTGGTCATGTCCCAGCTGTTGACACTCCCATAGTAGTCAGTATTACTTTTCTTGCTCACAGAGCCGCCGTCTTGGGTTCCTGATGAACAGACGACTGACTGCATGTCCTGTCAAGTGCCTTTCACATTTGTACGCAGACGTCACCACTGCCGCAACTGTGGAAAAGTAAGTCTTAGGATAAATGGGAATTGAATTCTCATATTATTAATTTGTTTGTGTTACTAAATCTCTGTGGGGGGGGGGGGGGGGGGGGGGGGGGGGGGGGGGGGGGGGGGGGGGGATTGTCTGACAATTTTATTGATTGTCAGCTGTCTTATTGATGCTATAATGTTCACACAAAAATTATATTTTTTATCTAAGATTTGTTTATATCTTTATTTCAGGTTTTTTATCTTATTTTTATTTTTTTATATTTATTTTTCTTTATGTCTTGGCCACATGTTACCAAGCTATCGTATAACAGTAGCCGATACTACCTGTTCTCTGTTAGCGCTGAATTTTGGGCATGTATACCGGACTTGACATTCCACATGGTGCCGACATCTTTCGGACAGAGGAGCACATTGTCAAAGCCTTATCTTAGGAAGAGAAAAGGCAACCAACCTAAAAAATAAATGTAGTGAAAGGGCAGCCCAGACCCTTCACCTCTGTTGACAACTGGCCCAGGAAGGAAGGTTTCATGCATGGATAAAGCACTTCTCCTTCAGTGTAGCAACTTCTGCAGCAGACTTTGTTCTAAATATATTGATGTTTCCTTTGGAATTCACAGGGCAGAGAGAGAGAAAGAGAGATTATGCTATGTGGACAATACATGGTCTCTACAATACTGCCCAGGTTTTTTGCTATGGAGAAGACGCGTTTTATCCCTGGCTGTAATAGATTGTGATATCTGTGATACTCTGTAACACATTATAACAGGATAACATTGAGAAACCAGTTTATGTTTCGTCAGCTACTCTCACAGCTGCTTGTTGTTCATGATAGTTATGATATAACGTTTCAGTCAAATGAAAGCGCACATTTTCCTTCCACCCACAGATATTCTGCAGTCGCTGCTCATCCAACTTTGTGCCTTTGCCCCACTTTGGACAAGAGAAAGCTGTGAGGGTTTGTAATCGCTGTTTCATGTTTCATGTGACCCCCTTCACTCTTCGGCATACCTCGCAGTGATCATTTTGATGAAGAAATCCCCCCCCCCGACTGTACAACAAACATCACAGGATCATTTTAATATGAATTAAGAGATTGTATACTTAATTGTTCTTTCCTGTGTGGCAGTATTTACTTGCGCTTTCAAAGACCTCAGCTGTTGGATTTTGAGTATGTAAACTAGCATATTTAATATGCATGGAAGCTGCCTTCAAAGTTTTATTCAATATACATGCATTTTATTTCTTTTATTTTTAGTCAGTGGATTTAGAATGTGTAATTATGCAGAGTTTCTTTTTATTTTATACAGTTGTTGTTTAACTTTAAGAAAATTGTTAGTGTAGAAACACGAGGGTGATACATTTTGCAGTGAAGAGATATTTGTTGGCACTTCTCAGAAGTCACCTAAATGTAGTTTTTGTGATTTTTCACCTGATGGGTTTTCATAGCTGTTAATTGTAATTTTACCCCTTGCCACAGGGAGTCGCAGTGGTGAAGCGGCTAGATACCCGCCTGCAGATCATTAGGTCGTGGGTTCATGTCCTAGTGAACAAAAATTACTTTGGCTCCCAGTTCGGCCCATCCTTGAGTGGGTACCAGGTGCAGTCTTGGGAAGTAAAAGTGCCGATTGGTCTATAAAATATAGGTCTAGCCCTATATGCCCAATATGCCTGAAGGCGTGGAAAAGGGTCCTTTACTTTACTTACGATATAGGAATGGCACGTGTGATTTCCTGTTTCAGATAGGACCAAATTAAACATTAGTTTTCACACAATAAACAATATTTCACTTAAGTAAAGCAGATGAGTATAATTCCTAGTCCGCTAATTATATGGTTGAATGTACTTGTCTGAAGCAAGTTGAAGAATTTAAATATTTTCCAGAGTACGGGAGAATAAATCGGGAAATAGAAAAAAAGATGCCAACGAGCAGTGCAGTTATGTACCAACTGACACCATCATTAAGACATCTAGACATAAGAACGATCACCAAGAAACAGATTATAAACAGCATATTCATACCAACACTGGGCTATCAGTGCCAGACTTGGACATTATTAAAGGCACCCTCAGTATAATTAACACCTGTGAAATGAGATGCTTGAGAAAAGCTGCCAACTTGACCATTGAAGACAAAGTTAGAAATGATGTTATCAGGCAGACTGTAGCAACTACACAATGCAGCACATTCAGCAGAAGATCAAATGGTTTGATCATCTAGTAAGAATACAACCAGAACAACTACCAACGCAGGCGCTATACATGAAATGATCTGAAGTGAAAGCAAGAGGTCGCCCTAGGAGAACATGGAGCGATGACATTAAAGAATTCTGTATTGACAAGGAATGACAGTAGCCATTGCTGCCCATCAAGAAATGGATTGCAAACTGTTCCTCCCCACAACGCTTAACGGCAGAAGTGGAAATTGAAGATAATGATGATGAAACAACATGTCACAGACCTTTCAGTGTTCAAACATAATTTTTCTTGAAACAAGGAGTTAGTAACGAAGGTGACTTTGGGGTAGTGCCAACAATATATAAATTATTGAAATTCTTTTCCATATGATTTGATATTGTTTTACTTAATCTTTTAAGTTGTGGCCATTTCTGCTTTTTTGTTTTTTAAGTAATTGTTTCAAACTTTCACCTATATTTATATTTCTCTTTTTTTTTTTTTTTTTTTTTTTTAATTTAGTATTGAATCTTGTATGTTAGTGATCATCTTGGAGCCATAAGTTACAGACTTTCAATATTTTATTACAGTCAACCCAAAATACTTGTTGAGGAATTGCTACTGCTTTCATATGTTTATTACCAAAACAAATATTATTGAATGTATAGAGGATGGAAATGGTATGTAACCTTTTATCAATTGTCGTTTGACAGTTGTTTTCTGGACAGTTACTTCTTTCAAATATGAGTATAGAGACCACAGATGGCATCCTTACCAAAGGAGAAAAGACTCCCTTACAAGTGCAGACAGTCACCAGTTAGATGTTTAAACAAAACTGACCCAAAAACAGATGAATATGGGTATTCACAGGAAGCTGTAAAAGATGGAGAAGGTGAAAACCACATTGAATGGACCTAATGGTGCCAGAAAAGAGTGCAGCTTTCTTACAGGAAAACACCCCTCCATTCACTAAATAGAAGCTGTGGTGTTGGAGGAGAAGATTATCCCTGTTACTCAGTGAATGCAGCTCCGGGCCTGGAGTGGTTATACTGACATTTGCTCACAAGCAGTGCAAAACAACAAGCATCTGCAGTTCAACAATCTCAGGTCTCTGCTGAATCGAATGGGTCAGCTGATCAAGCAGACTGTTCTCCAGTTGCAACCCAATGCAACATTACTGGAAATGAAAGAATGTTGATGTTGAATTAAGATAAGAATTGACATCCTAGCACTTGGGACACCCCCATAAGCACTCCGTCCCCATCTTCAGCAGCAGACAAACAGTTCCAATTCCGATGGTACCTGTAACTGTCTGATTGTATATCCATCTGGCCCTTCCCTTGAGTTGTGAGCGTCAGTCAGATGAAATGGAAATGAAAGAGCAGGCTACTAGCAAAAATTAGGACAATACGTTACAAGCCAGATGCAGGGTGCTAAAACCTAGATCAGGGCAGCCTTTAGAGCCCAGTGGAACACTTTCCATCCAGAACACAATCTCTAGGACCCAATCAGCTTCATCACCCGAAAGAAACAGACCATGGCATTTAGATTAAAAACTGGACACAACGGATTCCTCAGCAATATATTCAGGAAATTTAGGAACTCAGAACTTTGCTAATGGGGACACACCTCCCACAAAATACTGAAAATACAATGCAGATATGCTGTCTGCATGCAGTGGAATGATCCCAGGTCTAGCCAGTTGGCATTCTTAGCAAAACAAGCTGTGGTTATCAGTGAAGGACAAGCCTAGCACCATAACCTTCATAGAAGCTGAGGTCTCATTCGAAAACTGCTGGCAAGGAGAGTGGAACAAAGAAGAATGTAGGTATTGTTTATTCACTGCCTACTAAATCATGCATCAAAAAGGCAGATAAGGGGGGGGGGTGTGTGCTTTCTTCTTCTGCTGCTGCCTTCTAACCACAAGGGAAGCATAGGCCCTCAACCAACTCATACCAAGTCATTCTACCCTTCGCTTTTGCATGCAGCTCTCCTCATGTCCTTCCCCCTTTTTTACTTCACTCTCTAGCTCCTTTCTCAGTGTGTTTTTTGGGTCTTCCTTTATTTCTGTGCCCCTGTGGGTTCCAGTGCAAAGACATTATAGTTATGATTTTCTCAGTGTGTGTCCTATCCAATGCCATCTTTTCTTTACCTCTTGGTACACTGGAACTTGTTTCGTTCTCTCTCGAAGCTCCACCTTAGTGATTCTATTAAACCATTCTATTTCCTCTATTCTGCGCAGGCACCAGTTAACAAATGTTTAGTTTATTAGTAACTGCCTTAGTTCTTGTTACCGCTCCATGCAGCAGTACTGATTTGACATAAGAATTAACAATTTTAAGTTAGTTTTAATTTCTTTTGACCTCCACAAATTCCTTAGTGCTATAGAAGCTCCTCTTGCTGTTTGTATACATATTTTAATATCTCTATCAGCTCCCCCACCTTTGTCTATATTACTGCCCAAATAGGTGTACGACTCCACGTCTTGGAGTGGGATACCATTAAGAGAAACCACATTACTATTTGCCTGATCTGTCAAGGAAATATTAGGAGGAGGATTTTGTCTGACTGGGCACCTCAAGAAAAAGGAAAAATGTGTGCTTTTAAAAAAAAGGAACATTTTATACAAATTATTTCTCCCAGTTTTGCTCACACTTTCGTCAGGGGGAAGTAATTTATGTAATTTTATCTGGTCTTCAAATCTACTAAAGTCAATGGAAATTAAACCTGGTGCCAAAATTATAACTCTTCACTAATGTCAAATAAGTATGGCTATAGGGGAGAATAAACATGAAGAACAAGGCAGATGTGGTCAAGGCCCTTAGGAATAAGCAACAGAATCGTTAGAGAAGCAAGATTATTATGGCCTGGAGAGAATGATGCACCAGGGTGTAACCAGAGGGTCTGGCCGGCTCACTACACACAGAGGTAAGGCAAGACGGACATATAACCAGATTGTGACCGGTATTATCAGTATTGGAACTCTGAAGGCTATTGAAGATGAGGACAGAGCACACATGGAAATGCTCCGAGTGCTGTGATGTCAATTCTTGACTCAGCTTAACTCAACTAAACATGAGGAATTACACAAAAATAGGCATTAATAAATTAAAGCATTTGTTAACAAGACTTGAACGGCTTAAAGGGTTGACAGCATAACTGATGTGGAGTTTAGGAAGTAATCTAAACAAAGTTAAGTAAACCATAACGTTAGTAAAGTGGCACATCAGGAATATGATGCTTGGCTTTTATTTTATAGACCTGTTGGCACTCAGTGCATGTTATGGTCGCCATCACGCTAGTCACCTTTACTTCCCAGGATATTACCTGGTACCTATTTGTGGCTTAGAGGTTATCAAATCGGCTAGGGCTCAGTCCCAGTGGCAGACAGTTGCATTTTTTTTTTTTTAAACCTGTTCTCATGATTTTCAGATAAGGGTACGAGAGTCGTGCAATACAAGAGATTGGGGAATCATCATGTGATATTTCAAAAGGCAACAGTGTGTACACTTTCATCATTATCATCATCAGGTGCTTTGCTGACTGACGTGGGTGATCGTGCCTATCCACAATCTCCTGCAGCATGTATCAGTTCGTGTGCTGACACACCTCCATGCTATGCAACAAGACTTCGAGAATCTTCTCTGGTTGTCTTCCTCTATCCCTCCTTCCATAGATCTTTTTAGTGGTCACAACATGTTCCATTTTCCCTCTTCTCATAACATGGCCGAAAAATGATGACTGCCTCCTTCTGATGTCTGTGATTAGTTGTCTTTGGGCTCCCACCTCTTTCAAAACCTCTTGGTTGCTCTTTTTGGCTGTCCAAGGTATTTGAAGCATTCTTCTGTAAAACCACATCACTGAGGCCTCAAGAAATTGTTTGGCCTGCCTACAGATTGTCCAGGATTCACAGCCATATGTTTAAACTACACTGTAGTCAACTTTTATTATGGCGACCACGCCAATTATTTTTTCTTTATATTTTAGATTAGGTCAACTTGAGAGCTGAGGTCAGTTTCGACAACAATCCGACCCTATGTGGATTTAAACTCAAGAAGTAAATCCCAAGCTGTGGGAATTGGGAGGGGGGGGGGGGGATGCTGACACTGAATATATTACATGTACAGCAACCAGCCTTTTTATTTTATTTTGTATTCAGATTAAGATAAGGTTTAGGGGTGTCCGGTTAAATCAGGACTCGAGGGCAGAAGAACAAGCGATCTAGTCTGAAAATCCACTATCACTCACTTTTAGGTCAGTTGGAATATGTCTTTTTTGTACCCAGTGGCATTGATTTAAAAACAAAACAAAAAAATTAATGAGCCACTAATTTGATTTTATGAATTTATTTTAAGGTAATTAATGCTTCAATTTTAATTTTATCTACAATATTAACTTTCTACTGGGCTGTTTTACTTTTATTATAATTTTATATATAATTTACTGCTTCTTATTTCTTTTTTTCTTTCTTTTTTTGTTATGGCATGAGTATTTCATATGGAATGTTTATTCCTATGTTTTCTAAATGGGTGAGATAACATTTGATAGATATTTGTATGAAACTGGCTGCTACCTTTACTGGCGATGTTTATTTGTTTCCTACATAACCCAGAATTATTTGTGTGTGCCATGTAAACTTGAGAAGAGTGTTTAATTGTGCAGTTGAAAAAAAAAAAACAGTGTCATAAATACTTAAGGTTTCTAGTGTGCTATGCTTTAAAATTATGTAATAAATTTTACACTTTATAAAAAATTTACCTGGGTTGTTTATTACTTCACTTTATGATATAGAATGTTTGTACATTTGAGAGAGGCCTATAACTGATTGGCACATTTCCGTCTTTCCATACAGTAGTGTTATATTGCGCTATGAGGAGGCATGAGACTCACAGACCATGGCGATGGCGAGTGTGACTAGCAAGACCCGCCTGTGTCAAGAAAACTCTTCCACAATGACAGCATGGGATTTCAGGACCATTGTTGTCAAGATTTGTGTTTAATCCGTTTCTTTTCAGACGCACAGCTCTCATCCTTTCTGCAATCATTTCTTCCTTCACTCTTATTCCCTTCCTGATATGCCCTTTCCACACAACACGGTCCATGGCAATTTGTTCCCATGAGTCCACCTCAATACCTGTATCATTCATGTCCCGCTTGCACACGTCTTAAAACGGTAGTAGAGGTCAGCCTCGATATCTTCTGCCTGTCTTTAATTCACCATAAAGGATTTCCTTAGGGACTCTGTCATCCTCCATTCTCCAGGTGTGACCCACCCACCTGAGCCTTCGTAGACTGAGCATAGAAAAAACGGTTGTATTACCTGCTCTTTCCAGTACCTTAGTGTTTGTGATTTTGTCCTGCCACTTAATGCCAAGTATTTTTCTTAAGCATCGCATGTGAAAGCTATTAAATATTAGTGCAAATAGGTTGACCAAGTTTCACTGCCATAAAACTTAGAATACAAGCCTGATAGACTAGGGTTTTTGTTTTAATTGTGAGCTTTCTGTTCTCCCAAACTCTCTTTACCAATCTACTTATTGATGCTGCTGCCTTACCTATTCTTATGTTGATTTCTTGTTTCAGCGATAGTTTGCTATTCACTGGAACCCAGATGGGTAAAGTGGTCTGCTGTCTCTAGCTCTTCACCTTCAATGTAGACTGTAGGTCTATCATTAACACCTTGCACCATAAACTTCTTCTTTTTGCTGACTGTTAGTCCAAATTCACAGCATGCATCAGCAAAGGCGGATAGTAAACACTGCAGCTCCTCCTCTGATTGGGTGGTTAGTGTGGCATCATCTACAAACAGCAGCTCTCTGATAAGTACCTTTCTTATCCTGGTTTTTGCCTTCAGCTTGTGAGCATTGTAAAGGCTGCCGTCAGATCGAGAATGAATGAATATACCACCCTCCTGATCTCGAAAGAAGTGAAAAGTTTATTCCAAAGAGGTTAGGAGCAAGTACACACCCCTGCTTCCCTCCATTTTTTAATACAAACCCTTCCGATGTTGCACCCTCAAAGTTGATTGTACCTTTCATACCTGTGTGGAACGACTCAATAATGCTCAGTAGAGTAGGGGGACACCCAATCTTCTTCAGTGCGTTGAACAGACCTTTTCGAGTAACCAAATCAGATGCCTTGGTAAGATCAATAAGAGTTGATTTTGTTTGTGGCATTTTTCCTGCAACTGTCATAATGAAAATATATCAGTGGTAGATCGGTTCCCACAAAAGCCACACTGGGACTCTGGGTAAACCCGGTCTCCCAGTATCTGGAGTTTTCGCAGAACAATTCTCACAAGCACTTTTCCAACAGTACACCGCAGTGATATTCCCCTGTAGTTATTGCGTTATTGCAGTCACTCCGATCACCCTTGTTCTTGTACATAGTTATGATGCTCGAGTCTTTGAAGTCTTGCGGAACCTCTCCCTCTTGCCAACAGAGTATTATAAGCTGATGAATGTGTGGGGTAAGAATGTCTTTTCCACTTCTGATGATCTCAAAAGGAATTGCAGCTCTACCTGGGGCTTTTCCTAAAGCCAATTCATCAACAGCATTGCTAACTTCTACAACTGTTGGAAATGTGTCCAGATAGTCAAGAGTTGGTAGTGTCTTTATGGCACTGAGAGCACCATCTGGATAGTTTAGTATCAGCTGAGTATAGCTCCAGATAATGTTCCACCCATCTATCTAGATGCTTCTTCTTGTCATTACAAATCTCCCCATTCAAACTCTTTAGTTGTGCACTTTTTTTAATAGGACCGATGGCCTTCTTCCTCCCCTCTTACATGCCTCTAACATTACCACTACTACTAGCATTTTGAATGCTTTCACATAATTGGATCCAGTAATTGTTGGCACATTGCCTAGCTACCTTTCGCAAATGTTTTCTAGCTGCTCCTAATTCAATGAGAGTGTTTATTGTTGTTCTTTCCTTGTTTCTGAGGAGTATTACATTTTTGCTGTCAATTAAAGGTTGGAGTGTCTGGCTATTTGCTTCAAACCAGTCCTTACTTCTATGTTCTCTAATCCCATAGATTGATACAGCTGTTTTGTAAACAGTCTCCTTAACTGCATCCCATTTTAAGCTTGCTGTAGAGTTATCCTGGATATCAGTGAAAGCATCTTCAAGCTGTTGTTGAAACTCAAAACACTTTTCAGGGTTTTTAGTTTTGGACATATTTAACCTAGGGATATATTTGTGGTTTTTTTTAGTGAAAATTCTCTTTGGTTTCATTCGAACTCTTGCAGCAACTAGGGAGTGGTCAGTATCTCTGTCAGCACTGTGGTAGCTGGGAGTTAGTGATACACAGCTCAAGTGCTGCCTCCTTGTAAGAATAAGGTCCAGCTGGTGCCAACAGCCAGATCTTGGATGTTTCCATGACACCTTATGGCGGTCTTTAGTTTTGAAAAAGGAGTTCGTTATGCACAAGTAACTTCTGGTGCAGAATTCCTGTAGTCTCTGCCCATTTTCATTCATTTGGCCAACATTATATTTTCCAAGACAAACTGGCCATAAGTTTGAGTCTGACCCCCATGCGAGCATTAAAATCACCAAGTATATAGATGCCATCAGAATTAGGAATTGCTGTCACTGCATTATCCAGTTCCTTATAAAAAGAATCCTTTGCCTCCTGTGTTGATGTTAGAGTGGGTGCATATGCAGTAACAAGGGTAATAAAACCGCTTGAGGTAGACAATCGTAGATATAATATTCTGACACTTCCTCCATTTGGGCTCTCAACTGATCCCAACAGTGAATTCTTTACTGCAAATCCCCCTCCACACATCATGATTTTTTCTTGGCCTCTGCCTTTCCAGAAAAATTTAAAATTATTTTCTCTAATGGACCCATCCTCTGGCAGACGGGTTTCCTGCAGGCCAGCAATATCTATGTCAAGTTTGTTCAGTTTAGCATCAATGATAGCCGTTTTTCTCACATAATTAATGTTTTCCAGGTCAGTGGAAAACCTGGGATACATGGTCCTCATGTTCCAAGAGTCAAGTTGAAGCTTGGGGTAATGTTTCTTTTCCCTACCATAACAAAGTTTTCAGGTTGCAATTCCTCTTCCTTGGATAAGACTAGTATCCTACCCAATGTGCTCCTCCACTTGAAGCCGTTGGCACAATATGGGATGTTAGGTTTGGTGTACGTCGCCCAACATTCTGCGTAACAGAAGACAGGTGGTACTGACTACTGTTATACGGTAGCTCAGTCATATCTGACGAAGACCTGACCAAAGCCTATAGAAAAAGCTGAAAGCTAAAATGTGTCAACAATGGATTTCAGACTTGCTGTCTCCAGATTATGACAGTACCTTGCTGGAGGAAAAAGAGTTTTGATAACAATACAACCTTCTTTTTTTCCTTCCATTTAGAGTAGCAAGCATCTCATGTATGTGTGGTAGGAAATGAACCAACAGAAAGACTAGCTGGTTCTGCACTACTGATGGCACACTGATGCATGACAAGCTAGATGCTGTTTAGGAGGGAGTGAACGGTGTGAAAGCACAAATAGACCATCCTGTTGCAGTGGGGAATGACCATGGAATCTGGCCAACACTCAACACTTAAGGAAAAGGCAAGATGGACGTACAGTTACAACACTGCTGGTAGCATAAGAATTGGAACTCTATACTGGCCGATGGGAGTGTCCTGAGTGATGTGATGTCAATTCTTGATTCAACTTAACTCAGTAACTGAACAGGTGAAAAGCCATCGGAGACAGTCATCAATGAAGACTTTGCTAGTTATCTGTGTTAATTTTCAGTCTAAATTGAGAAGCCCAGTGTGTATATAAGATAAAGAAGGTTGAAAACAATGCTGATTCTTTGCTGATAACCAGGCCATTAAATTGCAACAACATCTATGAATAAACAATGTAAAAATTAATAATACAAGAATCAACACTGAAAATACAGAAGTAATGTCATTAGAAAGAAAGAAGCATAAACTAAGTATAACAAACACTCCGGTGGAGTGCAAAGGCATTAAACAGGCACCTATATCTGGGTACAACATGCACCGAAGATGGGAAAATGTATGAAGTCATTAACCTCAGATACAGTAAAGCAAACCAGATAATGGGACAGCTAGCCCTTACTCTTACGCCATAAGGCAATCCCAATCAGCACAAACATCTTATACAAAGCATATTCATTCCCACTCAATGCTACCAGTGCTAAACATGGTCAATCCAAACCATAAAAGAAAATTACTAACCACAAAAATGAGATGTCCGAGAAGAGCTGTAGGAGCGACCAAAAGAGATAAAATCAGAAAAGAGGTCATAAGAGGAAAAGTTGGCACAGAACCAATTATAAATTACATACAAATACAGCAGATCAAGTGGTTTGCCCATTTAGAGAGAATGCCTTACGATGCCACACAATACAATGCATACATTGAAAGAGAAGGACGTCGAGCACAAGGTAGACCAAGAACAATAGGGAAAGATAATAACATTGGGGAAACTCTACAGTGTTGAATTAGGAATCAACATCATAGCACTTGCGCTACTCTCATGAGCGCTCCGTCCCCATCTTCAGCAGAAATTGAAGAGTTCCATTTCTGATGGTACCAATAACTGTCTGGTCATACATCTGTCTCACCTTTCCCTTTAATGCTGAGCGTCCACAAGATCCCCTGGTAAATCTCCCGCAGGACCATTCTCCTAAGATCATAATAATCTTTTTGTTCTGCAGCACTGTTCACTCGCTCCCAACGATACCTCACAACATCAAGCTTGTCATACATCAATTCAGTGGCGTCTGTGGCTTAGGCGTTGTGAGTCCGACTTGTAATTCGAACGTACCGCGATCGAAACCCACTGCTGGCTGCATGGATTTGTATCATGGTATGGGGCGTCGCAGGTCGACCCAGCCTAAAATGGTTACCAGGATGTATGTCCTGGGGAAGTAAAGACGGCCGGTGTGATGCTGACCACATTAACCACCTAGTGTAGATTGGTCTGTAAAAATATGGGTGCTCTTCCCATATGCCCAATGCGCCTTATGGCATGGTCTATAACATTATATTACAAACTGTAGCCCTGGTTGAGGGCCAACTCTTTGTTGGAAGATTAAAGGAAGAAAAAGATAATAAAGATATAGAACTGTTGTCAAGTCTCTTATTCTCTTTTCCATGTCATTTTAGAACTTCCTTTTTCTCCCTCTCCATGATGATTCAAGTGCAAGGACTTTCTAGTTATACTTACTAGGTTTCTCTGTGTGTGTACTAGCCAGGATCTACACAGAGGCAAAGACTCAGACTCAGGCTTGAGTTAGAAGTAGAACAGAGCATGTATGGGTTACACCCGTGTGCCATGTTGTTGATCTGCTGAATAAACAAACAAAACAAAGGAGACCTGTGCAAATATGCTCCCTAATGGAGGTGGTGCTTTCCTATAAAGTCAAGAACGGATGAATATACCACCCTACTGATCTCGAAAGGCACATTTCAAAAGGAGTGAGAAGAATCATAGATTACATAGCATCCCTTACAATGTTATCTGTTTGAAATATAGAGTTTTCCATGTCTGTCTGTCTGCTTGCAAATGTTTTTGAGTGGATTTAAGAACTGACATGACAGCACTCAGTGCATTCCTGTAAGCACACTGTCTTCATCTTCAGCGGCCAACAAAGAAGTTTATATAGGAAGCCACGGTGGTGTAGTGGCTAGACACTTCATCATCTGGTCCAACGGTCTTGTATTTAAATCCGCACTGAGTCTAATTTTTTTTTTAATGCCTGATGAGCCATGAAAAGGGTCAAATGCCTGATGAGCCATGAAAAGGGTCAAATGCCTGATAAGCCATGAAAAGGGTCAAATTATACTTAGTGACTCAGTGGTCGATATGAAGCAGTGGCCTTCAGCTCTCCTGTCTGCTCGGTTGTCTAGGGGTCCCCCCAGTTACTAAAGTTACCAAAACTCCCCCCCAAAAATGTTTCTGTTCCACTATTTTTGTAAAAAAAAAAAAAAAAATTGGGGGTGGGAGGAGCAGGGGGGGGGGGGGGGGGGTCAATAGGGTAGGGCTTCGGTGAAGGAGTCGCGTGGCTTAACAGCTAGATCTTTTTTTAATGTTGCAAACAGTTTGTAAATGATGACTTGACTTTCTTTCACGGATGAAAATAAAAATAACAGACAAATTATTTTATATATAATATATATATATATATATATATATATATATATATATATATATATATATATATATATATATATATATATATATATATATATATATATATATATAAAACACTTTGGGAAAAAAAACAGTGAGTTCAGAGTGCATCTGCCTGAGACGCAAGGAACCAACAGTCTGCACACATATGTGTCAGATCTGTTAAATAGATGCAAAACGCAACACTCAGGTTCTGGACTGCGGTCCAGAAGTGGACAAACAACCATAACTTTCCACCAGAGTTTACAGCTGGTGAACGCCCAAAAAAGAAGAAGAAGAAGACCAGTGAGTAAATGACAATTAATTTTAATTCAATA
Source organism: Candidula unifasciata (assembly GCA_905116865.2). Classification (NCBI taxonomy): domain Eukaryota; kingdom Metazoa; phylum Mollusca; class Gastropoda; order Stylommatophora; family Geomitridae; genus Candidula; species Candidula unifasciata. Next base: position 114,197 of record CAJHNH020008478.1, read on the forward strand.
TTACATGACATATTCATTAAAAATCTTTTATAACTTGATAAAATCACAAAAATACACGACTGCCAAAAGTTTACAGCAGATTAAAAACACACAAACAAAATGGTCGCTGAAAACATGTTAAGCACAAGGAAGATGAAGTAACTGTTAACTATTTTAAGTGTAACATTTCAAATTGTGAACATGTATTCAAATAATCCCTTGTCCAATTATTACTCTAAAATATTTTCACCCAAACCACATCAAAAGCTCTAAAAGAAAACATGCATACACTATAGAAATATGTTAACTTTATGAAACGCTTAAAATGCTAACAATTTCATGCTATCTTTCACATGAAAAAATACTTCACATGTACACAAGTGTGTTTCTGAAAATGGTGACTTATTCGTTCTCATTACTTATAATAAGTATCAATATTTCAACTGCAACTTTTCTTCTTTTTCTGCATTCATGCAGAGATGTAAATGTGTTGTGCCTGTTTACGCCAGGACTGCAATATTTGTGACTTAAGGCCCACTCATCCAACTTCCGAAGGCATTTGTAGCCTGGTTTAGCCTTTCCGGTTAAATCAACGGCAACTGATTAAAATGTATTAAGGTGTCCTTTTCAAATATATATTCCCAGAAATGACTTAGCGGAATTAAATACGAGCTACACATTATACTTACTGTGGACTTCAGTGTCAACAACAGCTGCTCTATGTGAAGTTAGGTCAATCTGGTCTGATAATTTCAGGTACTTCGTGCATCATAAAATTTACTGAGAATGAAATATCCACAGATACTTGGATGCAGATTCAATTAGCATGAGATTCAGGTATGAGATCTTTTAATTCACATAAATTAAAGGGACATTTTACAAGGTCAACTTGTAAAACTACTTTATATCACAGCTTCTACAACAGGATGTAGTGCTATTAGATTTTATTGTATCTGTTGGGACAAGTCTTCTGGACTTTTTCAAAATGCCAGATGAAATTCTGGTTCAACTTAATTTTCTTTCATGAGTTTAACAGTTTTGCATAAGTACTCTGTTTTCACTCAGTTTTTACAGGTTAAACTATGTCTACCTTTGTAATCAGTTATGTAAGGAAAACAGTGCAAGATTTTTTTACGGACAATTTAGCCCACTCAGGACTTATATGGAGGGTGAAGAAAACAGAAATAAGTATTTCTGCTTAGACTTTCTCTGATAACTGGTTTGAATTTGAATAAATCAACTTTGAACCATAACAATTTAGGCTGAGTAAGTTTAAAAAAAAAAAAAAATTTTTAAAGGGTTTTTATCAATTTTATGTGTACATTTTTCTGTTTTGTTTGACATAACATTAAAACTGGATAAAAATGTGCTGAAGCAGACATAAATTTATTTTAGCTATGAGCCACCACTGCATTCATCGACAACTTTAACAAAAATACTTGGCAGTTTTCAGAACAGAGAATGATTAAAACGAATCAGAAGCTAACTGCTTTTACTGTGAATAAAAATCGTTTTTTTTTTTTAGCCTTGTTCAGGTATGTGGTATCTGTTTAAAATGTTGACTTACAACGTATACACTGTAAATGATCAGCAGGACAACCAAAGCAACAAAAGTGGGTTATAACTTCAATAGGCAAGAACTGGATGCAATGCTCATATTTTGCCACTTTTAAATATACAGCCCCAAAACCACATTAAAACATAAAGCTTAATAATAAAAATAATTGGAAGCCTTTTTTATTTAATGTAAAGCAAATTAGGAAAACTGAAATCTGGATAAAATCCCAGACAAGATGGGTCAACTTCTTAGCTGGAAGACAGGAGGCAAAAAATGTGCAGTGACAAATAAGAGTTTGGCAAATAAAAAGAAAAAAAAAAACATTTTCTTTCTCTTCCGGAACTTGCTTGGACACTTTGACCCACTCCTTACCTCACACAAATTTATCAAGCCTGCACACAAGTCTGACTGTGTCTTCAGCTTGCACCATCCAAGACCTTCCTCTTTTCAGTCTGTGACCCTTGGATCTACCCAGGGCATCATGCAAGAGGTGGTGCTTCTTGTCTGCAGCTACTCTGAGATATGACTTTGCTTGCAAAACTTTGAGCCTGTCTGCAATAGTAGGCAGTGCAAGTATATACTGCATACATACTACTGAGGTATTTCTTGTACATTCCAGAATTACCCGCGTGGCTTCATTCTGTGTGTGTATTCAAGTTTCATCAGCTGACTGTTTGAATTGGTAAGCATTCTAAGTCCATAATCTATCACGGACAGGATTACATGCCAGAACACTGTGAACAGCATTCTTTGTTCCATGTCCATTGCTGCCATAATCTTGAGAGAATTTTGTCTTTTTTTGGGCATTTGAGCACAACTGCCTCCACGTGATCCCTATAGGACAGACTTCTATCGAAAGTGATACCCGGGTACCTCAGTTTGCTTTTTCATGTTATTGTTATTAATTGTGAGGCCTGGAACATTAGCTCATACAATTCTATTGTCCAGATTTAGCTACAGTCCTAGTTGTAACATGAACTCATTATGTCTGAGAGCATAGTGTTCAGGAAGGCTAAGTATGATTAAATTTTTTAAAGCGTTTAGGGAGGTTTTACTGTTAAATACATTGTATTTTTTAGCTTCTTTGACATCGTAATTTGTATTTAGTCTGAGCAATCAAATTTTTTTTTTTTTTTTTTTTTTTTTTTTACGTATCCAGAAACCATGAGTTGTAAACCCTTTGGCTCGGTACTATGGATATCGCAACCCTTCGGCCTTGATTCCATTATAGGTACCGTTAATCTGGGAGAAATGTGGCTTTTCTGCCTACCCCCGGGAGTGAACCCGGACCACAAGGAGTTCGTCACCCGGCCGCCGCGAAAGTCAGGTTTAACCAACTTCGCTAGAGATGTAGTCGTGGTATGAATAAACTTACACATTTATTAGGGCCTAAGGCAGCGGTTTCCAACCTGCAGGTTGCGACCCTTTTGTCGGTTAAATGAGCCTTTCACAGGAGGGTCACCTTAGATTATCGGATAACACATTTTCATTGAAGTTATGAAGGAAAATAATTGTCTGGGGTCGACACAACATGAGGGAACTGTATTAAAGGGTGGCCTCATTAGGAAGGTTGAGAGCCACTGGTCTAAGGGAAATGTAACTGACTGAATTCTTCACCCCGCAAGTGTTTTTTACTCCCCTTAACATATTTCTAAAAACAAATTCAAATATACAACCTGTGTAAAATGGTTGTTTTTTAAGTATTTATTAGCCCAGAAATACTTGGGTTTCTAGACCCCACTCCAGGTTTCCAGGGAGAAAGTGTTAATGATGACCACTTTCTCACACAATAATTCTCTGTCATGGCCAACTGTTAAATTAGCTACTAAGTCCTAGATATGTAATGAATTCATTCTTTCTGAGTCAGTTATTACCTCTATCACATTTGCTTGTTTACCTCCTCCTATACCAGACAATTATTACTCTTCACTGACCCAAAAGCCACTGATGAAATTAACTGCTAAAGATAAAAAGATTTAATACTGATCACCCACCACCCCACTCCCTTTATTCCCTTCTTCTTTTGCTTCAACTTTTAATTAGTATCCTATATTTGCTACCATTCCAGCAATTCTCTTGTTTAGTTCAAAAACTGTCAGCGGCTCCACCTTATTGTCAGGCCGCATTGAAAACCATCTTCACTGCTTCACTACAAGGTAACACCAGATAGTTGTCTCTCAACTTCCTTCAAGTCCAAAAAGGTGGATGAATGTTGTGCTTAATTCCAAACAAATATTCAGTTAAGGAAGAGTTCAGTGAAGAAAGTCCATGGTGGAATGGTCGAGTCACTCGTCCTGGATTTTTCTCTTTTTCTGTTTATTTTTGTCTGCACTGTTTGATCCTCTGGCGCATTTTTTAGATGCCGTGGATTGTTGCTGGGTTATAGAATCAAAGCCCTGCGCAAAACTTTCGACCCGGCCAGTCCCTCTACAGAGGCAGACAGACCATCATCACGTCACTCTGATCGCGGTCTTCCTGAAAGAAACTCGGTCTCTCGCCAGTTCTCCCGCCTCATATACTTTCATACTCAAGAAGTCACTTATATCCTGTGCCCATCTTCATGTTGGTCAGCCCCTGCCCCTCCTTCCTGGCACCATACCTTCTGCGATTATTTGTTTTCTAATCAGTCAGAGAGATTATCTAAAACCTGGTATAATTAAGTGAATCCCTTCATTAATAAACGTCTCTTTAAAACCTGGTATAATTAGGTAAATCACTTCACTAATAACCATCTCTTTAAAACCTGGTATAATTAGGCAAATACCTTCATTAATAACCATCTCTTTAAAACCTGGTATAATTAGGCAAATACCTTCATTAATAACCATCTCTTTAAAACCTGGTATAATTAGGCAAATACCTTCATTAATAACCATCTCTTTAAAACCTGGTATAATTAGGCAAATACCTTCATTAATAACCATCTCTTTAAAACCTGGTATAATTAGGCAAATACCTTCATTAATAACCATTTCTTTAACATCTGGTATATTTAAGTAAATCCCTTCATTATAAAAATAACCATCTGTTTAGAAATCAACATCTACTTTTTAAAAACCGTTTGCTGACATCTCCTAGTCAGTAATAAACAGCTGTTGATGACAGCTATGAAAAATACACAAAAACAATTAGCAATAAGAAAGGCACTTAACATAAAATTATATGCGCTATTTAAGTCTTCACTTTGCAAAATTAAATTTCACAGATTAAAAACAAGCTGTATACAGGAGATACAACCAGTGAAGAAATGATTCAAAGTTTTCTTTAATTATTTTTCAAAGAAATAAAATGCAGTTTTAATTTAAATACAATAAAATACTATCTTTTAATTTTCTAAATATTGTTTCATTCTGATTATTTTTTAAATAATGATTAAACCCACAAGTCCATTAATATATATTACAATATCTTTAATTATTTGAAGAAACTCATTTATCTTTAAAATAGTGCTCGAATCATTAAAATTATACTTAAAATAGACAAATCTAAAGCTAAAATTATAGACACAATTGTGGTTGCTAAAATTTTTTTTTTTAAAGTGCCAATATCTGCTATTTGTATCCCCTAGTTAATGAGTTTAGTTACACCTCCTTCAAACATGCGTCTTTAGAAAGGTAATAAAGAAAAGGAGTTGATGATATCTCTCTCTCTTCTCTCTCTCACTCCTAAAAACACATTTACAGAACATCAATTCATCAGCACATTTAGTGAACCGAAAAATATCATTTCAAAGGCCAAAAGCCATCATGACTAGACACAGGTATAGATTTACAGTTTTTAATATAACATTTAACATGTAAGTACTCAATAAATTTTCCTAGGTTTAGCACATTTCTCTCTAAATTTCCTTCTGTATGTTGTATAAGTTTAACTGTCACCCAGAAAAAGCCGTTTTTCTGGCATTTATGGGTTTTTGATGACATAAAGTCTTTGGGCAGTGGTCACTGACCATATATAAATGGTCTGGTACTGGCTGCAACTGGATATTGTGTAGGTGTGGTGGGCATGATTCTATTTAGAAAAAAATTGCTTCCGATTTTATTTGGGGGTGAAAAATCTTGTTATTGTCACGTAAAAAAAAAAAATACTTATGTGAGTCGCTTGTTAACATGCTAGTACATTCGGTCCAACAAACTGTCCTTAAAAAGGCATGTCATAAAATTAAGTATTTGCTGAAATCAGATGCGCTGGCTGAAAAAGCACCGATATTGAAGCCTAGCTGTAAACCACAACATGCCAACCACCCTTTTAAGGGTGAAAACAAACAAGAAGAACCTGTCATGTTAATTTTTCATTTTTAAATAAACCCTGGTTCTATATGTTAGAAACACATTTTACCATCCCCTTGAACCCTCATTTATTGTTTATGTATGCACTGTATATTGGGGGGGGGGGGGGGGGGGGGGGGATGTAGACGCGCCGTGATGTAGCGGCTAGATGCTTGTCTGCAGATCCGAAGGTTGTGTGTGGGTTCAGATGTAGACAGAGATAAACTTTTTTTTTCTTCTTAAAAAATGACTTGGCTCCCAGGATGACCAGACCTTAAACAGGTACCAGATGAAGCCCTGGGAGGTGGCAGCCGGCGTGATGTTGACGACATCTCCCACCAAGTGCCGACAGTCTATAATATATAGGTCTAGCCCTATATGTTCAATACACCTGAAGGCATGGAAAAGGGTCCTTAAACAGTTTATATTTTGAGGTTTGAGGTCCTCAGGTGTGTGTGTGTGTGTGTGTGTGCGTGCACCCTTGTCAACAGAGACACATTTTACAACCACCCAATGGGCATCTCCCAAAGAAGGAAAAAAAAAACCAAGAAAGATGGAGAATACTGACAGCTCTGTGATATTCCCAAAAGTCTAAAATTTAGATAAGATGAAAATATATTCTAAACAACCATTAAGACAAAAAGAGCCACTGTTGTACAAGGTGACTAATTAGAGAAGTTTCCTTTGAAGTCAGAGTGCACCTGTCTGAGAGGTAAAGAACCAACAGCATGAGTACAATTAAGCCAGATCTGTAAAACATATGTGCATGCAAAAACCCAAGTTCTGGAACAAGACCAAAGTCCAGATATCGACGAACAACCAGAACCTTCCGCTAGTGAACGCTAAGAAAAAGAAGACCAGGCAATTTTACATTCAATAGTTTGCCACTGCATCCGAATGGTCAGGGGTTCCATACCACTGTTGAAATCAATGGAAAGCATTCTGTTACCAAATCGCCCTATCAACTTTCCTAAGTATTTGGGAATCCCAAATACCTGATGTATTATGACTCAAAGATTACTGTATACAGCTGGTGCACCAGACCCAAATGAAACCTAATACTAACAAATACGTATTATAACAAACACAAGAATGCTCTGCTAACAGTCACTGACTGTATCAACAAAACATCCCAGACTAAAACCTAAAGACTGAAACAAAATCAGCAAAACAGCAGGTAAATACAACATTTGTGTGTATCTAACACCTCAAGTGAGAACATTTAATCTGTAAATATTTACACCTTTCTCAATAAATGTATAACTTATTTTGCATATACCTCCTTTCACAAACATCAAGCTTGCGGTATTTCATAAATTATTTGACTAATACTATAATAACTATAATATCTTGCTATTTTTGCCATGGTTTCTTGTCAATTCCTTTACTTTTAGGATAATGTTGCCATTTACATTCACCTCCAAATGTGCAGCCTGTAGTTCTCCAGAAGTAGCACTCGTCCCCGTTCACTGGACCTGTCTGTTTTGGTATGTTTCTAACCCTGATGAAGAGAAACACAAATTGTATTGTTTAGAAAGTAGAAGACGTATGTACAATGTGATATGTGATTTAACTGAAAAATGAATGACATACACCATAAACAGATTTTTAAAAAGCATTAAAAAGATGTCCTGAAAGAAACTAACCCAGGAGGGGGAAAAATAATCACCTGCTTTAGAAAGAGACAATCTGCATTCTTTTGGCATATAGAAGGAAGGGGAAAACTTGAGTAGGCCATGACAGAGGATAAATTAGAGAAATAATGGCAGAGAAAACCAAAAGAGAAGATTTTGGACAGTTTGGAATCTTGATATGGTAGTACATCTGTATCAGAAATGACTGAAAGAATACAATATAGAAAAATGTGGACAGGCATAAATAATTACCAATGCCATACAGCATGGACCATAAGGTAAAAAACATATGTGACCATAAACAATACATTGCACAGCTTATTGCCTGGTATATTTCACGGTATCTTGTCAGGTGCACTACTACAGAGTTAAAACAACATTTAGTAAAGCACAATTCTTTTTGCTGAAACCACATTGCTGTTTTACTGTACATCTCTCCACCAGAGATTCAAGATCAGACATGCGACCACCATTTGCGACTCAGAACTGAGTAAATTACCTTTTTGTTTACATCACATAGAAGAGTTATGTTTTATTGCTACAGCTTCAACCAGTTTTAGCAATCGTCTATTTAATCAATTGTGCAAGATATTATTTGTGTCCACATTATTTAAAATAGGGATGAGTTTAGAATGAAAGTCTATAATGGTTAACAACTAGTCCGAAGCAACACTACAAGACATAACACAACCTAAAAGATAATCAGCAAAGAAAGGACCCCAGAAAAAAAGATTAGATGACAAGACTTACAGGAACAGAAAGTCCCCTAGTTCCGTTGCTGCACAGAGATGTGCCGGCTTAATAACATTCTATGAGACTCCATGTGTAACCATTAGAAAGAGTGATGTGTTTACATCATAGCATACATTCAAAAATTAGTATGGATTTACATTCTAAGCCACAACATTTGTTATTAGAAGATTATGAAGAAAGATTATCAAAACCACACCACACACATGATCATCAGGGCAGTTTACATCAAAGCCTGAGCATAAACAAATGATGAAGGAAGACCATTACTGTAAAACTCAGCATGCATGATCAATGAGTCAGTCTATACAAAAGCCTGAATATTATAAAATGATGAAGTAAGGCTATTACTGTACATCACAACAGTATTACTGTACATCACAACAAACATCGGGACATTCGACATAGCACAATAAGTTACTTATGAAATGATGAGAACATTCTCACATTCTTCGTCTTCTGTGCTTGCTCCATTGTCAGCAAACCACTAATCTGTCACCTCTTACAACAAGCTTGTTATTGAACCAGGGGTCTAATTCCCCCATCCCCCCCCCCCCCCCCCCATCCCCTGGGTAAAAAATGGGGTCCCAGAACCCACAGGGGAAGGTCTCACATTCTGCATCAGGAGTACATAGTCTCATGCAGGACCAACAGGCACAGCAAGATTACATCACTGAAAACAAAAGTATGCCTACCTATTATATTGCATCTTCAATGCGACTACTTTAGGTAAAAATAAATGTCAAAACTGGATGTAATCTCATTTTTTAAGGTTTATATAAAAATTTTCTCAGATTGGCCAAGAAACTTCCTCAGTTTACTAACAAATTAAAATGATCACAAGACTTTTGCTTACAGCCTACGTTAAACCAAGAAAGTTACCAACACAGTCAAAGAAACAATGTCAAAAACTATAAAACTAAGGCAAAGAATAGGATGTCACGGACAGATAGTAATGGTATATAATGCACATGGGATATCTAGAAGGATTAAAATGTGTGTTTTCAAACATGAGCCTCTCGTTGAAGTCATGTCGCTTGAACAAGCCAGTCAATTATAAGTTGTTCCTATCTTTCCTTTTTGTTTCTATTTGTAGCTAACTCAATTTAATAAACTGGAAATGACATAAGTACTGAAATGAGAAACAAATGGGTTAAGGAAATAAGGATGTCCAATAGACACCCTAAACAAACACAGATAAGAGAAGCCAAAGGTGTTGGGACTGAATTCAATCCATGGTATAAACGCAATGGAGGATTAGACTGCTACCCTATGTGGCACATCATGATGTCATGACAATTTCTCAGTATTATGTCTGTGACTGGCCTGAATGGTGTACTAAACATGTGGGTTCCGAGCATCCCTTGTAGAGATCAAAGAACAGACCCATCGCCCCTTAACAAGCATGTCATGGGAAGTCACTAAATAGGGCTGTTTGCTTCAAAGTCAGAGTGCATCTGCCTCAGGTGCAAGAAACAAAAATATGCATACAAATAAGCCAGATATGTAAAATGGATGTGCATGCAAAAGTTCTGGATCAAGACCAAAGTCCAGAAGTAGACAACCAGAACAGCGTTTATAGCCAGTGAACCCTAAGAAGAAGAAGAAGAAGAAGAAGAAGAAAGAAGAAGAAGAATGGTGCACTAGTTCCTCAGTAGTAGTGGCCAGGTGGTTAGGACACTGGCCTGTCAACTGGTGGTTAAAATATAAATTATATAATGAAAGAATATGAACTACGCTGTTAAAATTACATTATGTGTGAGAGTGTTCATGTCTATACAATCATGGTTAACTGTATTCTACCATACGTCAATGTGGCAGGATATGGTGCTGCCCTTATAAAAACAATACTGTGTATATAAAATGTACTCAGATTTATTTCCTACTTATGTGATATTCACTGTAAAGTAATTTTATTCCTAGTTATTCTTTATTTCTTCCATTATTAATCATTTATTTAATGCAGTTAATTATTGTATTTTTAAATATTTCATACCTAAGATTGTCCATGGAAACAATTTATAAGAACAATGCAAAACAATTACATTCTGATCTATTTATAAATTATCTATGTTTTCATTGCTTTTGTTAAATACTCTGTTACAACATAATCATGCATGCATACTTATTACATTATATAAATGTGGGTGTGTGTGTGTGTGCGAGTGAGAGAGAGAGGGGGGAGAGAGAGAGAGAGAGTCAGACAGAGAGACAGAGAGAGACAGAGAGAGGCAAATTTCTCATTTTCATGATTTCTTTAGGTAGTTTTAAAGATTTATAAAATACATCAGAAGCTCTACAATGACAAAGAGTACAAAAAGAACACCACATTTGCATATACTACAACTGAAAGACTTTTTATGCTTCACATGTGCCAGCAAAGTGTCAGCAATATAAACAGCAAGCATCCACAGGTACATATTGGTGAAATGCTAGAATGTACTGCAGAGTGCTACAGCTATATAAGTCCATCACCACAGAGGGAAATTTCTCAACGATAAAAAAATTTAGTGCTACGAGATTGTTGTAATCTTATAGTCCAAGAGTTAAAGTTTCTTCTAGTTTCTTCTAGTGGTCATAGCGCAGGTGAAAGGTTCACACAGCGGCCACCGGTCGGGTCTGTTACCTGGGATACCAGCTAATTGAATGCTGGGCGATTAACACAAAGGCTCCTGCAGAACACAAAGGATTCGGCAGTTGAGATATTTCCATTGTCCAAGTCGGACGTGTTTCCGCGGGGTTAGCGGAAACTGTGTTGGCTCTCTGTATGAGGATATTATAGAAACGTTTTCTCTTTGTGAGGTTTTGATTTACCGTTGTTTGCGGGAGACAGTTCAATGTCTATTTACTTATTTTAATGGCAGGAGCCCATTGAGAAAAAGCTGCTGTAATCTTTTATATCATCAGAATAGATAATGGAGATTTATTATCGTACATGTTTTATTGAATAATCATCATCATCTTGTGACGTGTAACTTTAATGCCATTAAAGTTTATGTGGCCTGTCACAAGCGTTATTGTTGGCTTGTAAAGGTAGCGACTGTATTACATGATGCTGTGTCGGTGCCAAGTGTGCCAGTTATAGAATGCAGGACTTCACTGTAGCACATCCATCAAGGAGATATCCAGCGGAATACTAGAATAGGCACCCTAGGCCTAAATACTTGGTTGAATATAAAGTATACAAAAGAATGTACAAATTAAGTGTACAACAGTGGATGGCCAAGCCGGTCCTTTGATGGATTTATAAACAGTGTTGATTTATCCAGTGTTCGTGCTACTGACTGATAATCGCTTGAACGAATACATTTAACTGTTCGCACATAGACGTTATAAATTAACGGATCCTGAAAGGAGTTATAAACTATTTTTTTAAAGTGTATGCAGTGCTAACGAGTGTTTCTAGCAGCTTTACGAACTTATCGGACATAGGTGAACTAACAGTAGGCCTTAATTGATTTACAGCTGTATAAAGTGCTGGTGACATTAGCAGTGTTATTTGACTCTATAGAATTACTTGTTTTTTTCGGCCGTAATTGACATTCTTCAACGGAGTTCAGCAGTGGATGCTTGAGTTTCGCATCATTACTACTAGGTCCCTGTTCACAGTACGTCGCCTAAGGATCGCAGTACGTCGCCTAAGGATCGCAGTACGTCGCCTAAGGATCGCAGTACGACGCCTGAGGATCGCAGTACGACGCCTGAGGATCGCAGTACGACGCCTAAGGATAGCAGTACGACGCCTAAGGATCGCATCTGTGGATTTAAATCGGGTAATGTTTTTTGTTGACGGATGGGAGTTGTTTTGTGTGCTCGTTTCGTCTCACAACATATCCGAGGTGTTAGAGTGAATGATTATCATCCATGTTTTCTGTTATTTGTAACTTTAATATATCAGCTCATTGAGTTTGGGATGACATATTAGTTCTTTTCTTCAGCTTTTCTTGTCAAATTGGCGGCTCTGATATAGAGGATATGCAAATATTCGTGGCCTTTCTGACAATTAGTCGCTAAAATTGTATGCATTAAGTGTGTTTCCGTCGTCACGTCATTGGTGTGCTCTTCTGTTTACTTTTCATGATTTCTTTTTTATAACAGGCTTGTGTGGTGTCAACTTTATTTTTACTATTCGATTCTCTCAACGTTGTCGTTTTGTACATTCGTTTGCAGTGAACGAAGTGTAGCGTCTTGTTTGTCAACCATTGTTTGTCTCATTTTTTTTTCCCCATTTATTATTATTTTATATTTTCTGTATTGCATAATATATCGAGTTATAATGGCTTCCTTTGCGGATTTTGTTGAGCTAGGCCGATCTATGAGTTTAGAGGGGCCAGAGTTGGTAAAATTTGCCGAAGCCAGATTAAAAGAAATTACAGAGAGAGAAGAAAGAGCGTTAGAAAGACAGCAGAAGAAAATTGACTCTGAGTTGAAGATACAACTTCTTAATGCAGAAAAAGAAAAAGCAGAGGCAGAAAAAGAAAAAGCAGAGGCAGAAAGACTAAAACTAAAAGAAGAGTCAGAAATGCTAATTTGTGTAGAAAGAGAAAAGGCTGAACTACAAATAAGGTTAGAAAAGGAAAAGTTAGAGGCAGAACGGGTACTTAAGGAACAGGAAATAGCATTTAAAAGAGAGCAGATGTTGCAGCAGATGCAGGAAAATGATAAGCAGCAGCAATTTAAAGATCGAGAATTAGAATTGTCTCACAAGCAGCAACAACTTAGATTCGACACTGAGATAGAAATTGCTAGAGTAGAGAGAGATAAAATGATTGCTATTAAGGAGGCCGAGAGTAAGAAAAGTGTGGAGATGGATCAGCTCTCCAACCGAGACAGGAATAATGGGTCATACAGGCCGAAGTTGCCCTTTTTAACAACAAATGATTGTTTACACTCTTTTTTGGACAGATTCCAAGAAACGATGTCGTCAGCCCAGATTCCTGAGACACAGTGGGTAGCTCGTCTTAGAGATCTACTAACCGGTACAGTCTTAAACACGTTCACTAACTTACCATTGGAAGACCGTGCATCATTCCAGACAGTGCGTCAGAAATTATTGGCTTCCCAAAATTTGACAGAGGAAAACTACCGTCAAAAATTCAAAAACACAATGCCTTCCTCTGAAAAAAGTTTTGGTGATTTTGTTGCCAATGTTAAGACCTTGTTTTCTAGGTGGACAACTCTGGCGCAGGTCGGTAATTCTTATGATCGTCTAGCAGACCTGATGATTAGGGATAAGATTCTGTCCTGTTGTAGCACAGGATTGTTTGCTTTCTTTCAAGAAAGAAAACCACCATCTATTGAGGAAATGGGTGAAACTGGGTGAGCAATATATGAGTGCTCATCCTGGCAAGTCATTGCAAAAGGAAAGTTATACAGAACCTATTCCTGCCGCATCTAGCATGCGCGTGAAAACCGCTCACATTATTCGCAAAAATAATGTTGCTCAGAAACCTCACACACTTTTGGCAGAGCAGGTCACTTTAGAAGCCACAGCTATGATCGTTCCAGACGACCAGATAGAGCCTTTCAGAAGACAGAACAGTCACATAGGTACTTTAGCCGGCCTAGAGGTTGTCAGTACTGTTCTTCCTGGCGTCACCAATCAGACCAGTGTCAAAACAAAAGTTATAGACAGAATGATTATGAATCTCCGACACAAGACAGGAGGAGGCACTACGATAACAACCTCAAATGCTTTGTGTGTGGGGGGAATCACCTAAAAAAATTCTGTCCTAGAGTTACACCAAGACAGGGCAATGCAGTTCAGGTAGAGGACATAACACATGCCAGCCACAGTGATACAGTACAAGTCAGAGTTCGACCTGACATCGTGTATCCTGCTTTGTCCGCCATGCCTACAGAATGTGGATTACCTCTCCATTTTGGGTACATTGGCAAGGTTAGATCTACAGTTTTGAGGGACACGGGTGCGAATGTTATTGGCGTGGCAAGATACTTAGTTCCTTCATCTGCATATACAGGAAGGTATGCCAAATGCCGCACATTCGGTGGAAATCTTGAAAAATATCCACTTGCGATTGTGAAAATTAGATGTCCCCATTTTACCGGAGTTGCAGAGGTATGTGTGTTGTAAACCGAGGTTCACCAGATATCATTCTTGGTACAGTTCCAGGTGTGCGAGCTTGCACAACAGAAGATATTAAGAAGTGGAACGATGAAAATGACACAGTGGCAAATGCTGTTACACGAGCACAGCAGAAACACATAGACAGAGATAGGCACCCTTTTTAAGGCCCAGATAGCATTTCATGAGCTATCATTTTTGGGTCTAAGAACTTCTACGCTAAATTTATTCCCCATTATTCCTCTATAACATCTGTGTTGTCTGAGTTGACAAGAAAGACGATGCCTCGAGAGGTGTTTTTGGGATGAATCCTGCGCACAAGCACTCAGCCAGATACAAAGAACATTTAACAATAAACCATTTCTGAGATTGCCTAATCTATCACTTGATTTTTATGTTTCCTCAGATGCTTCAAATGTCGCACTGGGAGCAGTAATTTCCCAAATGTACGATGGGACTTTACATCCTTGCCTCTATGCAAGTCGCAAATTGTCCGACACTGAAACACGCTATAGTGTCGGAGAGAGAGAAGCACTGGGAATTTACTGGTCCATCGCTAAATTCTCCAGGTACCTAATAGGGAGAACGTTTTATGTAATTACAGACCACAAGTCACTTGCTGTTTTGAACACAGGGTCTGTAACAAATGCCCGTATTCTTCGTTGGACATTGTTTCTTCAGACTTTTAACTATACCATCATCTACCGGAGTGGTAAGGAGAACGTACTTGCTGACTATTTGTCCAGATTTCCTTGTACGTCATGAGACAATCAGTTCCTTTTCACATTGGAATTTTTATACCTCACTACACTGCAATGGATGCTTATATATTGGTATCAACATACTTTATCCAGATATGTATATTTCAAGGACATACCTATGAGAAGTGTTTAGTTAGTTAATTTCTCAAGTGTTTTGGACAGATGATTCCATTTATTGGGATTGACAGTAATTATGATATGTGGATTTAGCTTATGAGTTATTAGTGAACCAGTTATGATATTATATTGTATTTCTTGTTGTTATTTCATGTCTTATAACTAAAAGTTATCATCATTTTATTTACATGCATTCTTATTATAACAAAAGTTATCATCATTTCGTTTACATGCATTCTCACTTAACTACATGTGGATTTCACTAGGTATATTCGAATATAAGTTGTCTAGATGACTACAACAGAGTTAAAATTATGCAACTGAAAACATAGATTTTCAGTTTGTGAGAGGGGGGATAAGCTGTTGTAATCTTATAGTCCAAGAGTTAAAGTTTCTTCTAGTTTCTTCTAGTGGTCATAGCGCAGGTGAAAGGTTCACACAGCGGCCACCGGTCGGGTCTGTTACCTGGGATACCAGCTAATTGAATGCTGGGCGATTAACACAAAGGCTCCTGCAGAACACAAAGGATTCGGCAGTTGAGATATTTCCATTGTCCAAGTCGGACGTGTTTCCGCGGGGTTAGCGGAAACTGTGTTGGCTCTCTGTATGAGGATATTATAGAAACGTTTTCTCTTTGTGAGGTTTTGATTTACCGTTGTTTGCGGGAGACAGTTCAATGTCTATTTACTTATTTTAATGGCAGGAGCCCATTGAGAAAAGCTGCTGTAATCTTTTATATCATCAGAATAGATAATGGAGATTTATTATCGTACATGTTTTATTGAATAATCATCATCATCTTGTGACGTGTAACTTTAATGCCATTAAAGTTTATGTGGCCTGTCACAAGCGTTATTGTTGGCTTGTAAAGGTAGCGACTGTATTACATGATGCTGTGTCGGTGCCAAGTGTGCCAGTTATAGAATGCAGGACTTCACTGTAGCACATCCATCAAGGAGATATCCAGCGGAATACTAGAATAGGCACCCTAGGCCTAAATACTTGTTTTGAATATAAAGTATACAAAAAAGAATGTACAAATTAAGTGTGACCCCCTTGACTCTTAAAGTGGTAAGAGAGGAAAGGAAGAAGATTCTACTGCACCACAGCATGCTTAGCAAGGTTATCAGTGTAAAATAAGAGCACAACGCAGGACTCTTACTTCAGAAAGATGTTAGCACAATAATTTGCAAGACATGGTATTATATTTAGACGTGGGAGACTAACAGCTGTTAAACAATTCATCACCATGCACATATATATATATATATATATATATATATATATATATATATATATATATATATATATATATATATATATATATATATATTTGTTATACTCAGGACAAATGCACCACAGTATAAACTCATAAGGAAAGCAATCAACACTAGCCATGCAATTCACAAGACGGGGATGCTCTCATAAAGTACAACCACAAAATATTCATTACATAAAAGGGGATCAGTAAAAATACAAATCTATGTGAATCAACAGCACACTGGGACCGCAGGTTAGGTAGTGGCTAGATGCTTGCCAACCACCCCCATAGGTCTCGCATTTGAATCCACATTAATCCTTGTTTAGTTTCCAGGGCCCCATCGTGGTAAAGACAAGAACAGACCCACTGCCGTACCAAAAAGTTTTTTGGTTTAAATAACCACCCGCTAACTCAACTAACTGAGGGCTTCCTTTGAAGTCAGTGTGTATCTGCCGGAGGGGCAAGGAACCAACAGTATGCATACAAATAAGCCAGATCTCATGAAACACTGTAGTTCTGGAACAAGACCAAAGTCCAGAGGTGTATGAACAGCCAGAACTTTCTGCTGGAGTTTACAGCCGGTGAAGGCAAAGAAGGCACTAAGATGAATGTATTTATACTTGACCGAGGGCTCCCAAGTTGATCTAGCTTAAAATTACTAAAATATATCCTGGGAAGTTAAGATGGTTGGAATTATGTTAGTCATGTTACCCAATGAGTGCAGAAGGTCTATTAAATATGTTTAGCACCATATACCTAATTTGCTAACAGTCATTTATTTTAGTATTTTAGTTCGCATATAAAGTCACCTGTGGATTTGAACATCGTGGCTTTAAATCCTCACTGAGCCAGATTCCGTTTTCACAAAATAATTTGGCTTCCAGGTCGACTTTGCCTTAAAAGCGTACTAGGTAAAGTCTTGGGGAGTACAGATAATCGATGTAAGGGTGGCCACATCCCCCAACAAATGCTGATTGGTCTATAAAAATATATAGGTTTAGCCCCCATATGCCTAAAGACTGAAAAAGGTCCTTTACTTTCGTTAGTTTTCTGGTGTAGAAACATTACGAAGCCAGATGTCTGCATGCAGATCTGTTCATGGGTCATGGGTTTAAATATGAATGGTTGGGTACCAGGTAAAGTTCTGGGAAATAAAAGACAGCTGGCCTGACACTGAGTACATCACCCACAGAGCCATGATTGTCTACAGCTGGCCTGACACTGAGTACATCACCCACAGAGCCATGATTGTCTACAGCTGGCCTGACACTGAGTACATCACCCACAGAGCCATGATTGTCTACAGCTGGCCTGACACTAAGTACATCACCCACAGAGCCATGACTGTCTACAGCTGGCCTGACACTGAGTACATCACCCACAGAGCCATGACTGGCTACAGCTGGCCTGACACTGAGTACATCACCCACAGAGCCATGGTTGTCTATAAAATGTAGGTCTAGCACTATAAGCCCAATATGCCTGAAGGCATGGGAAAAGGTCCTTTACCCACCTAATACTGAGCTGCGGCGAAGTGGTCTAGCCGTCTGCCTTGTGCTCTGAAGGTCATGGGTTTGTTTCATGTGTGCGCTGTTCAGTTCTCGAGTGCAATTTTTACGGAGATCTCTGGGGTATCATCACCAGAGCTAAGGATGTCTTGCTCTGTGCGACCTTTGTGGCAAGCGGTAGCCCTTCTGTGGAGAGACTGAGCCAAATGGGATAAGACCGGGTGCAATGAAGTTGATCCTCTCGACTTTAACCTTTCTTTTTAAAAAATTTTTAAGCTGGGTCAAATAGGAAACCCTGGCCAATAAAAAAAAAAAACTGCTGCTTTTAAAGTGGATTCAAATGCAAGACCTCTGTGCTAACAGTTGAGGGATTTTGTGTATGAAAGATAACAAAACAAACTACCAACCTATCTATACCCCACTCAATTTCTCAACCAGGACAGGTCACATAGATGTTAAAATAGGGACGTTTAAACTATATACTTTTCTACTGGCGCTGACACTAATGATTTTCAAACAAACTTACTAAAAACACAAGAATTAGGCAAGCTGACATAGATAGAAAATGGGTTACCTGACCGCCAGATATGCTGCGGTCACTAGGAAACTGTTTTCTTGTGAGTGCGCCTTTGATAAACAATAAATGGTTAAATGTATGCCAGACTGAAAACAAGGAACACATTACGCAATACATAAAAATAGATTAAAGAAACAAATACAAAAAATATGTTAAAGAATATAATTCCTATCTTAACAATGAAACAAGATAGAAATGAAACTACTGTTATAGCTGTAGTGATTTTATAACAAATGAACACCTCATGCGGTCAGAATGTTATGTTATATGTAATGTTATGTCACCCATATGTTGTGCCTTAGGTTGTTATATATACTACATTACAGTATTAGATAAAAGGCAGCCTATATGTTTTACATGACAAATCCCTCCAAAAAATGTTAGGTATGTTTGAAACGTTAGATATTAATGTAAGTATGAACTTTCTGTACTTTTACACATATTTTTTAAATGGCAAAATACTAGGCACATCCTGAAGAGTTGCAGCAGAGAATGACCAAACAGACAAATGGGAAACAAACAGTTTAAGAAAACGAGGATGTCCAAAAGACAGCCTAAGACAGACACTAATGAGAGAGGTCAAAGGTGATGGACTGGATTCCACACTTGATGCTGAAACAATTGATAAGATGATAAGACAGAATGAAAGAATAAACTATGTTATGTGCAACTGGACAAATGATCATAATGATGCAGAAATGTTAGCCATATTTATTTGATAGGAATGTTATTTCAGTTAACTGCTAGTTTCAGAAAATTAGGGCAAATAATCCTAACATACAAGAACATATTTATTATTATAAATTAAAATGAAGAGCTAGCAACATTTATAACAACAATTAACATAATATCAATGCCAGCTAAGTCAATTAACATGAAAATAACATCAAATTTTAAAATATCAAATAATACAAAAGATCGATATGTTTAAAACAAAATAAATGCAGTCATTAAAAGCATTTATTCATCAGACATTAAAGAAGAAAACAGTTCTGTTTTTAGCTGCTTTACACATTTTTAAATCTGCTGATCTTGTCACACACATTAAAATAATTTTTATAAAAATAACTGTCACTGTAATTCCTATTTTTATCAGGGACAGTGAAAACAGTATACAGTTGCTTAATTTCAAGCCAAATGAACTTTCAAAACATATGGCTACTATATTTTTTTTTAGTTCTATAAATTCTGAGTTAAACTATTATTATTTTTTCTAGACCCTGTTTTTAGTGCCAGGTTTTGAAAAGACATCTGTTGCTGTGTATTATGTAAATGCTAATATTCCATCTAGCCATAGCTTGCATGGGTGATCTCTAGATCTGCTAGAGGACTGTGTGGTCTCGAGGCATGGAGGTCCCAGGTTCAAGCCTTGATTTTTTTCACATGGACTTCTAGTAATTTCCCCTGGACTCTGGGTAGTAAGATTAGAAGTCCATATGTATTGTTGTGCACCTTAAAAAAAAATCCCTTGGCAGTTGGAAATCAAAAAGAGTAGCCTAGCGGTGCTCTGCCCGGGCTAAATTTGGAGTTAAAAATTTACCCAAAGTATTTCAGGATCCTTGCAGGTGCTACAGAGTTTGTGAAATCGCTGAGATTCTTCGGACTCAGGTTTGAGTCAGAAGTAGAAGGGAGCACTTATGGTTTACTACCCTTGTGCCATGATGTTGATCCGTCATCTAAACCTTAACCTAAATCTTTTCTCTAGCTCTGCTTCTGCTGTGTCTAAATGACAGGGCTCTCTGTGGTGCCCTGTCTTGTGGTAGTCTCCACACAGGTCCGAATCATTTGATCTGCTATTTCTTGATACACTGGTTCCATCTTAACTTTTCTCATCTCTTCTTGTTGCATTTATGATTCATCCCAGACTTTCATTTCTGTTGTTTAATTTGTCATATTCCTTTTGTTCCTAATGTTCATATCTGGTTCTGGCAACATAATGTTGGTAAAAATAGTGTACTCAATAGCGCTCTTCTGATGTCAATTATTACATGTTTCTCTGGTATAATGATTTCTTCTTTTTCTTCTTCTTCTACGTTCATCCAAACAGGTAATTGTGTTTTGCCCATTTGCAGCATGGCATTTGTTGACCCGGGTTAGCCTTGCCAGGTCCAATGATTTGATTTGCTTTATCACATCAATATCCTATCTATGCTTTCTACTGGAAATTACGTGAGTTAAATTATATGAGCTAACACCCCAAAAAACTATCAGTATGGCATTTGCCAGGAAGGTATTCTAGGATAAGAATAAAGACCATTTTACAAGCAGTAGCCACACATAATAGTAGGTAGTATTTTTCTTTCACCCATGAGAAACATAACTTGTCTTATTGAAGATGAGATATGTCCCATATGTGCAAGGCAGGCACCGTAACACCTCAAGCATGTGCTCATCAATATTAAATTACTCAAATGAAACAAATATGAAACCCTTGTCCATGGTGCAATTCTTATTTTCGAAAAATGTAAGCCCACACATTCCCAGACAAAGCTGTGCCACGGAACGGTGCAGACAGTTAAAGAGCATTTACACTACAATAAGATGACTGCTGTATGTCAGAGAACAGCTCCCACAATCCCTAAGACACACTGCAATTCCCTTGCAAGAAAGCAGAGAGAAAGCCTTAATTTTTTTTTTCTGGCATCTGTTTTTTTTTTTTTTTTAAGATGATAGTGTTCTATTGTGATAGAGGAGAAAAATCTTACATAATAAGTGCATGCAGTATGCATTTGACTAACACTTCTTCTCAAATTATAAGTGTTAACCTGTCAGCAATCCTGTTCTCATGTGTTATAGTAAGTTAGTTAGTTATTAGTTAGTTAGTTAGTTAGTTAGTTAGTTAGTTAGTTAGTTAGTTAGTTAGTTAGTTAGTTAGTTAGTTAGTTAGTTAGTTAGTTAGTTAGTTAGTTAGTTAGTTAGTTAGTTAGTTAGTTGGGTTATCATCATTGCACTCCGGACATGACCATAGGTGCTCAGATCCTCCCCTCAGTATGAACCCCGACATCCGTGGCTAACAGTACCAGTTCTATGTTGACTAACAAGTCGTCTGGTGTGCGTCTCGTTTTTTGCTATGCCGATTCTTATTCCCAAGTCTGCCATTCTGGCGAGTGATGTGGATTCACTGCCCCCAAAGCCCTCTATCCTTTCTATTTAACAAAATGGAGCTAAATAGTCACAGACAATGAGGCAGACCAAGAAGACAATGTAGAGATAATATCCTGTTCTCATTTGTCCTTATTCACACTTTAATTAACCCCTCCCCCCAACCCCCTGCAATTCAACATGACACACAGCATCCTATTCCCATTAACCCGCATCAATATCTGTATTTTTCATGTCCCCCTTCCACATTACTTTATATCAAAGTAGAGGCTGATCCCGATGTCGCCTGCCTATGCCATCTGTAATTACCGCATAGGACGTTCTTAGGGACACTATTATCTATGCGCATTCTTGCCATCTGAGCTTTTGAAGATTGAGCACTAAGAAAACTGTAGAGACACCTGCTCCTTCTCATTTATTTAACCATTTTTTTTATATATAAGTCAGAGGACCAAATTTCACTACCATACAGAACATGCTCAGGAAAACTGTGAATGATGGTTTCTAACATAAGAAAACTGAGGCGAACCACCGCCATCTTTATACGGGAATGCTCATTGTAGAAAACCTCAAAGTCTTACTTTCTATTTGGCCACTAAAGAAGGTTTGAAATGGAGAAACAGGTGTAGAAGAAAGATATACAGGAGATCCTCACAAGTCAGACATTCAGCATCACAGATTTAGTGTGAGATACTGGTTGTCTGACTGCTCACAATTTGTCCATTTTAATTCAATGAGTCAAAAGCATGTGATCTGGAGAGCCAGATGAATTCAACTTCTATTATTTATTCTTCAAGACTGAAAATGGCTAGTGCATACTGAGAGACTGTCAGATGACGAAGAGGTAAAAACTGCATGCACAAGGGAGCTGAATGGTCGTACACAACAAGGCAGACCAAGAAGACGATGGAGAGATAATATCCAGATAGACCTACATAAACTTGGTGTAACCAACTGGAAAAAAAAGGCCAACCATACAGATGACTTGAAGCTAGTGATATCTGCAGCAATGAAACTCAAGGGCTCGGTAGGCTGAAGAAGAAGACGAAGAAGAAGACGACTATTCTGTCAAATTGCCTAATAAAACCACAAACAACCAACAAATGCTGCATACAGTTTTAAAGGTCCCGTGAGGTGGATTAGATTCGAAGCTAATTCTGAGCAAATTTATTATGATTAGTTAATTAGTATTTGTTTACATATCCCAATACACATTTTATAAGAAACATGATAATTTCATTCATATGCCCCAAACACAAAAAACAGCTAAGCTTCAGAATCTGAATATTTTATTAACTTTAAAAAAATCTTATCCCTAATGCAGGCTTTGGAAGGTCTACCAATTTAAAAAAAACAATTAGCGATCCTTGCTGTTAGAAAACTAAAGTGAGTGTATATGAATGTATAATAATTAAAGTATTGAAGAGATAAAAACTGTTTACCTAACACCAGAATTGGAAGAAACTTTCATACTGTGTTTTAAATTTTACAAATGATAAAATAATACCAAAATATTTACTTACCCTTGCTTTGCATTCCCGTTGGTCAGATTTTTTCGTAAAGTTAAGTTGGTAGGATTACTGGCCAGTGGGTTATCTGGAAATTTTATAAGTAATTTTTGACCTTCCACCTCCATTCCCTAATAGAAAGGATAACAAAAGATTAGATTACAAGATATGAATCGAGTGGCTGAGCAGACTGCATGTGACTCTAAATTTCAGGGTTCTAATCAACAAAGGGGGGAAATAATGTTCGGAAAACCTTTTCAGATAACACTGGAATATGAGTTACAAGTAGTTAAGAACCGATATCACAGCTCTCAGGAATATTTCTATAACTGCTCCGTCCGAATCTTCAGCAGCAAGCATAGATTTCCAATTCTGATGGTACTAGTAACAGTCTGATTTTATGTCACCCCACCTCCATCCCCTAAGAGTTGGCCAGATTCCCTGGTCACTCCTTGCTGTGCCATTCTCTTCAAACTATGTTGATCTATTTGTGCATCCAAACTGTATACTGCCCCCCAAAGGGCCCTTACAACATCTAGCTTGTCACGCATTAATTTACCCTCAAGTGGTGAAGAACTAGCCAATCAATCTGCCTGTTTATTTTCCAATATACCAGCATACATTGGAGAAAATATCTAAATAATGCTGACTACTCTTGACCTCTAAAGCGATGCTTGCCACTCTGCAAAGAGTGTACCTGTCTCCACCTTTATCAACAAGCTCTGTCAGTCAGTTACAATTATGACATTTGTGTGCAGCTGGTGCTCAAGCCAGCAGAATACACATGTTCTGACTGTAATACTGGAAAGTTGTTTACAGCAAATAACACACTTATGCCTAATATTTTTCGCATAGTCCCTTCTATGTGGTGGTAATCATCTCAACTATCCAAAACCCTTGGTCTCATCCTACCCCTATCCCTCCAATTTTCTCATCATCATGATTATCTTTAGCTTTCCCTTTCTCCTGATACCCAAACAATGTACAGTATTTTCTTCTGAGGTGGGTAATAGTTCTTTTTGGGATTTACTTTCTAGATTTCATCATTACACTTTTGATCTGCCTATGGTGCTCTCATCATTCATCTATAAAATCATATATCTCTAGTGCTTCTGCATAATTATTATTTGCTTCCTTACATCATGACTGGCTCAAAAGATTCTTGACAGGGACCCTAAAAAAGGTGTTGGTACACCATCTTATACATGTTGTTAGGTTACACGATAGGGAGAAGCATTATAGCCCACAACACGTGGCAAAATATTTGACAATGATGACATACAAAAACTGAAACTAGTCATTAACTAAGTTTTTAAGAGAGGTTAGTTGCGTATCCTTTAGAGGACATTGCAGAACCAACCCCAGCAGCCCCTGGCTGTTGTGTGGTTTCTCGAGGCAAATTTACATCTAATAGTTTGCCATTGCTTTCTGGACGGTCAGCTTCTTGATACCCCTGTCGAAACCAATGCAAGGCGCATGGCCCGCAGCTGGGATCGAACCCAGCACCCGAAGCATTCACATCGACTTAGCCACAGAGCCGACTAACTAAGTTTATAAGGTAGAATTGACTAAATCACAACTCATTTAAAAAGTCACCTGCAGTTGATGCATGGCCCTGCCAGCAGCTTCTTTGGTCTTAAAATTGACGAAAGCACAATATTTTTCAGGTAGCAGTCGTATACTTGTCACCTGACCATACCTGTGAGATTCACAAAATGA
Organism: Candidula unifasciata; assembly: GCA_905116865.2. Classification (NCBI taxonomy): domain Eukaryota; kingdom Metazoa; phylum Mollusca; class Gastropoda; order Stylommatophora; family Geomitridae; genus Candidula; species Candidula unifasciata. The sequence continues at coordinate 139,024 of CAJHNH020008478.1, forward strand.
GACTGCTGTTTACTCTAACACACAAAGCAATTATACATTTGTACACTAATCGTTTCCATGCTATCACAAACTAACTCAGTATTTATTGGTTCCTGTGTTCCTTCAAGGCAATTTGAAATTCAGTGGTTTCTGTTTGCTTTTTTAAACAAAACAACCCTCATATGGCTTCTGATTGCTCTTTAAACAAAACAAACCTCATATGGTTTCTAATTGTTTTTTAAACAAAACAACCCATATACTATTGTTGAAATCAATGCAATCCGGTGTTACCACCAATCTGGCTGCTGAGGACTTTAAGCCTCAGTAAACTGGAATTGTTAAACTGCATTCAGAACATCAAAGCCACAGATGATGGCGTGTGCTAATAATGAAATAAAATTAGATGGACAATTTACAAAAATATGGATAGAGTTTTGAGGTAACTGGATCTGAAAGTATAAAAAGGAGCTTCAAGATGTTGGTACAATTCTATCTTTCGAGGCGATGATATTACACATTGTTATAGGGTGTTGGGGTTTGGGACTTACAGCCCATGATGATGGCAAGTGCGACTAGCAAAAACTGCTTGCATTACCTCCGTTTTTGTCTTATCATGTGAAGTAAAGTATTCTTTGTAGTTCTTACATGAGAAAGCTATTTAGCCTCTTCTTCTTCTGTTATTGGAAATTATAGCAAATATTTAATGACTGTCCAAAAAAAAATGTGTATTAACTCTGAACTTTAATTCTTTAACATCTAGTCAAAAATCTAGCTAGTTTAAATAGGTGAAATTCTTTTCTTGTCCGCCTGAAGCCTTAATGAATCACCTTTTACTGTTATAAATGCCCATGAGTTCTGAGGTCCAACAGGTGAAAGGGAAGAGGAAGAAACTAATAGAAAATATTGGTAAATTACAATTAATTAAGAATTTGCTGAAATCGGATGTCTTTGGCCAAAAGGTGCAGAGGCCACAGCCCAGATCTTAACCATAAAATAATGCACAATGATCCTTTTTCAAAGATGAATGCAGAAGAACTGCTGCCAATGGTTTAGTTGTCTACCATAGCTGCAAAGGTCATAAGTTTGATTTCAGATCTTGCCTGTTCGTTCACAAGTGTAGAAGATTTGCAGATCCCTGGAGGTTGTCAACTGGATCCACACACTCTCTAGTGATGAGCCGGTGCAACAAAATCATTTCTCTTGCTTTCAAACACCTTGTAACAAAAAACTGCTTTAGCTGACGGGCAAGACTGGAGAACTTACTTTGAGAATAATAAAGTCAACTTCTTTTCTGTAACCGTAGGTAAAACATTTCCAACCCACAGAGCTGTCAACCCTTCAGGATTTGTCGGGCTGTGGAGTAATCAACAAATGTGTCAGGAACATATAAACACTGTCTAAAGTAAGAATTATTCTATTAAATGACACCACAAATACATCCTGTTATGTTATCACAACATGACTGCACCTTGGGCACTCCCAGTCCTCCAAGGCAGCAACAACCCTGAGTACCTCTACTGATTATTCCCTTGAAAAGAGGGTTACAATGTCTCACATTCTGACTTCAAAGACAACACTAGTGTGCTTACCTCTCAGGTAATGTAACTGTGTTAGCATCAGAGATTCAACACTATCTTCCAGCCAAGTCTTTAGAGTGTTGATTTTATCAGCTGAGTCCAAGATTCTTCCAGCAAGCAGTGGTGAAACTGTTGCCAACTGATCCACTCATTAACTTGAATACATGAATCATAGTCTGGTTATCTTCCTCTTTTTCTTAACCTTAATCGGCTGTAAACTCCAGGAGAAAGTTTGTGTTGTTCAACCACTTCTGGACCGTAGTCCTGTTCCAGACCTTGAGTTTTGTATGCACATCCAGTTTATAGATCTGGCTTATTTGTATACAGACTGTCGGTCCCACATCTCTTGAGCAGATCCACTCTGACTTTGAGGGAAACATTCCTAATTGGTTAACTCTTGTCTATTCTTTTCTCCCGCAACGGGTCCCCGAAATCAACACCAGAAGTTATGACCAAATAATGCAGCATGCTCTAAGGACTAATAAAACATACATTCAGAAGTTGATACATGACAGAAAACTGTAATGATAAACATTAAAACAAGATATATTGTTGTTGCTTGTTTGTTTTAGTAACCAGAAGCCATGAGTTGTTAACCCCTAGGCTCAGTATTATGGATATCGCAACCTTTCGGCATTGATTCCATTGCAAAATCCTGTAAATCTGGGATAAATGTGGCTTTTCTGCAGACCCCCGGGAGTGAACCCGGACCACAAGGAGTTCGTCACCCGCTCACCGCGCAATCCGGTTTAGCCAACTACGCTAGAGAGCCAGGAAAACAAGATATATAATCAACCCTGAATCTTCGTCTTTGTGGTGACTACCTGTAAACTCTAGCAGAGAGTTCTGGTCATTCATCCACCTCCAGACTTCAACCTTGTTCTAGGACCTGACTGTTGCATGCACATCCGTTTTACCAATCTTTCTTATTTGTATGCAGACCGCTGGTTCCTTGCCTCTCGAGCAGATGAACTCTGACTTCGAAAGAAGCCCATGATTGGTTGACTCTTACTACAAGCTTGATGGGGAGAAAGTGGGCCTATTATTATTATCTTCTCTACAATGAGGCTCGGGAGCCTACATGGGGTTCCTGAATCAAACTATGTCTTTGTTCTCAGCACCTGCCAGAAGGATGTCCCTCACAATGCCATAAGGTGTACAAGCTAAATTTATTTTATTTCACATCTCATAGACACCTCTGCCTTATTAGAGTATCAACCAGCGCCTTCAGCTCTTAAAAAAAAAACCTGCTAACCATTTGACCACCGATGTTTACCACATAAAAAAATATCACTAAAAACACTTGTTTTATCACTGCGATAACTGCTTCAAAGATTTCTACAATAACTTTTGCAATCATAATTTACTCAAACATATCTGCAAGTTAACTCCTTCAGTACCACAGAATACATCTCGCTTTCTGTGGTCACTCTCAAGAAATGCAATGTTGTTGCTGTCTTCTATCTGTCAGTCACTGAATTAACCCTTTGCATGTGAATCATTAGCTGAACTAATTCTGCCCCATGGTATTGTGTGTTGAACTTCTTCAGACCAAAATATTTATTGTTTTTAAGCTCAGATACTTGGGACAGAGGGAGTTAAAGCATCAACTGACGGACTGAAAGAGTCAATAGCTAAAGTTTTTTTTTTAATTTCATTTATGAAAGTTACATATCGGGTATATGATGCTGGAATCATTTTTTTTTTTAAATCGTCTTTTATTTCCAGAAATTTCCAAAATTATTTTGTACCCCTTTTTATGAGACTAAGTTAACCTCAGAGCTGCACTAAATAGAACAAAAAAGTAGTTTGGCCTCTGCTAGGAAATGAACCGGTATCATATTTTTGGTCGATAATTACACTAACTTTTTACACATCTGAGGCAGGGCGTAACCTCTAAGCCACTCAGGCAGGTGGTACCTATGTTTTTAAAAATATCTTACCATTTATTGTGTTTATGTGCTTTCAAGAAACAACTATGTGTGTTGGAAAAGACAGTCTGCATGGTCTGTGGCTCACAGTTTACGTGAAATAACTGGACATATTTGAAATGACTGTAGTGGTAGGACAAATCATATGCTTCCAACTAACTCTCCTTTTAATGACAATTTCCAGGTTACATTGGGCACATTTATAGGATTTCGGTCCCCTTTTTTAAATTTCTATAGTTTTTCAAGGGCCTTTAGTGGCTGTTGCAGTTCCAGGCTTTTCCCGGTTTCAAGGTTTGCTACGAGCCCTGTAAATAATGAAATCTTTTGTCAGATTTTGTTTTCTAGAGATAGTTTACTTACTCCATTTTTGTATCAGTGGGATGTAAGACAGGTGGTGGTATTGGTGCAGGTCTGTGTACATGAAAGCCATCATCGTCATCGTCAGATATGTACAGATCATTCAAGGAGGAGTCTGCTAGACATCAAACAGAAAACAGTGGTAGCTGATTAAAATAAAATAATTTAAATCTACAACACTTCCAAAGTTTCTAAAAGCAGCAGAACAAGAAATGAACCTCTTTAACATCAACAAACAGGTATACACTGGCATCTGCGTCTGTGTTTAAGTGTTGCAAGCGGGTTTCTAAAGGCTGCCGGTTTAAACCCCAGCTGCAGGCGATCTGGCAGCATACCCTCTTGTGATGGTTTTGATAGTGGTATCGAGACCTTACCACTCAGAAGCAATGGCAAACTAATGACTGTGAAGTCACAAACAGTCATAACATATTGGGATTGATTCTGCAATGTCCTGTAAACTTCACTCAATTGCTTGTCTGTGCGCACGCACACACACACAAAAGTTACAGATGCCCAGCTGTGCCCAGGATAGTGAAAGAAAGTTTCATTCTTCCATCCTCTATCCCATCTTGGTCTCATGTGGTTTCAGGGAAGATAGCGAAATATAATTTTTAAAAATTAACTTTTTAGGCATATAATTCCAGCAAAAATTTATTTTTACTGATCACTGTAATAAATAAAAGAAATGAAGAATAACTTGGCTACTAATGTGACACTTAAACTGTGAAGCCATAATGGCAATTGAAGATTTAACCCATGTACTGTTCACAGCCTCAGAGTAGTTAACAGTTCATTTATAATGAACACATAAAATACAGAATGGGTTTGTGATTTATAGAGAGAGAAAGTGTATGCAAGTGCCCGCATGTGTGTGCATGCATGTGCGATCCCTGGCATGCAGAGAAGCAAACAGAGGTGAGAGAACTTCTAAATACTGGAAACATTAAGAGGTACGAGCATATTAATCCAATGAGCTGAACCTCTGCTTAAAAGGTAGTATCTGCACATACTCATGCACCTATTCGTACAAACTTGCATACTATCAAAGTTAGTTGCATTTCCTCTTCGAAGTCTCACAAACCAACCCTGATATTTGTTGGCTATTTGTGGTTTTACTAGACAATTCAGCATGTCCAGTAGAAGAGACAATCGTCATTTCACTGTCAAAAATCAAAGCAAAGTAGTCTGCTGTCAAATTATCTGCAGCTGATTTGCACCCAGCATATCAGAATAACAATACTACAAACTGCATTTACAACTGCTAAGTCACAGATGCCACCTGCAAACACAATTACCCCCTTGTTTCCTTTAAAAAATGCGGTGATGTTGTGAGGGCCTTTTGGGAGCGAGTGAACAGTGCCGAGGCATAGATAGATCATTACGGTCTGAGGAGAATGGCACTGCAAGGAGTTACAAGGGTATCTGGCTGACGCCTGACACCCAGGGGAAAGACAAGATGGATATACAATCAGACAGTTACTGGTACCATCGGAATTTTAACTTTTCGCTTGCTGCTGAAGATGGGGACAGAGCCCTTATGGGGGCGTCCCGAGTGCTGTGATATCAATTCTTAATTCAAAATTTAACTTAAAAAAAAAATCCAATGTGTCTGTTACAAACACACAGACACAACAGATACTCCCTGTGTGGATTCCTGGGCCCCATTCACGGGAGAGAAAAAAAACATACCTACTGTCTCCCTAACAAGCATGTTATAAGATTAGATTACATGGTTGCTTTCTTCGAAGTTGAAGTGCATCTGTCTGAGAGGCAAGGACCAACAATCTGCGTACAAATAAGCCGGATATATAAAATGGATGTGCAAAAAAAATGGATGTGAAAAACGCAAGCTTTGGAACAAGACTAAGTCCAGAGTGGATGAACAACCAGAACTTTCCACAGGAGTTTACAGTCCATGAACACACAGAAAAAGAAGAAGAAGACTATCATCCACACATTAGATCAGCTGGAAGTATTTGTTATCAACAAAGGTTCCAAAACAAAAAAAATTAATTCTCACCGACACCAGCTAGGAGTGAATCTAAGGCTGTCTGTACAGTTCCATATTTTTTAATAGCTGCTTCAGACTGTGACTGTGAAAACCCCATGTCCTGAAACAAATATTTTTATGTAATATTACTTTTTTTTAAAAACATCTTCTTAATATAAGTGAGTGTTGCTGTGGCGTTGGCGGCTAGACCAGGGTCGTGGGTTCACGTCCTGGCGGACACAGATTTTTTTCAAAAATTACTGTGAATCCCAGGTCGACCCAGCCTTAAGTGGTTACCAGGTGCAGTCCTGGGAAGTAAAATGGGCCAGTTGGTGCTGACCACATCACCCACCAAGTGCCGATTGGTCTATACAAATATAGGTCTAGCCTTATATTCCCAATTCATCTAAAGGTGTGGAAAAGGGACCTTCACTTTTTACTTTAATGAGTGACTCTTGCTGGTCACTCTCTACATTGCCATGAGCTGGGATTCCTATTGCTCCCTAAAGAACAATATAACACTATCCCCTGGACAGATGGAAATTTGTCAACATATTTTACGAGGGAAAGTCAATGAGTATTAGGTGATAGCAACATCCAACTTTATGCCTCCACTCTTTAGGTGGCGCTAGGTGTTGCATGGACATTCGCAACACCTAGAATTAAAATGGTGTCTGCACTTATGGAGTGTACCCTTAAGAACAATGTGCTGTTGTGCTCTGCTTTGAGGGGGGCGCAAAAGGGCTGCCTGCAAAGGACATTCATAAGAAAATGCTTCTGTTTATGGTGACAAATGTTAATCCTGTAAAGCCCTGCACAGAAAAGGGAGGCATTTTGCGAATGACGCAGAAGTTGAATGTGAAGTGAAAATGTTTTTTAGAAAACAGAGCACGCAGTTCTATACAGCAGGTTTGTGAAAACTAATAAAATGATGGAAATAGTACATCAATGTTGGTGGAAATTATGTTAAAAAATAAAGAAACAGTGCATGTGTAAAAATAAACGGTTTTCAAGTTGTTATTGCCTCTATTTTTTTGTTTTTTAACAACCATTTGTGATTTACTTATGGACGTCCTCTCATATTTATGACTAAGATACGTGACTCTGTTTAGCAATATATGAAATCCAAAACAATGCTATCCTATTATGAACTTTAACAATGGGGAAATGAAAAATATATTGCCTGGATGCACCTCAGGTGCATTACTACAGAACTTACATCAACATCTAACAAAGCACAAAACAAAAATATGAAATCTGAATTCTTTCAGTACCAAACGATACACTATGTGTGACCAGAATGGACTCCAGTGCATCAGTTCATCAGACATGTTATAGATGTCTGTATATCTTATATTTAGTCTGGGCATACAACAATTTTTCTATTGCTCTCCCTCTATGTGTAGATTCCGGGGTCCAATTTTAGGAGACAAAGAATAAAGCCACTGCCTCCCTACAAGCATGTCGTAAACTAGGGATTTTTACACCAAAGTTGGAGCACATCTGCCTGAGAGACGAGGAACCAGTTGTCTGCATTCAGGTAAGCCAGAACTGTAAAACAGATGTGAATGTAGAATTCAGGTTCTGGAAGTTGACGGGGGTCTAGAAGTGGATGAAAAACAGCTTTCCGGTGGAGTTCACAGCTGGTAAGCACTAATAAAAGACTCAAACATTGTGTTGCGTATTTAGCCCATGTGGATGTAGTAGATGATTTTATTATTTAAGTACTGCCTCAATCAGATATTAGCTATAACCTTACAAAAACAATTACAAACATGGGCAGGGGGTTTGAGGGGAAGGGAAAGCCCTGCAAGCTCACCTGTGTATACTTCCCAGAACATTTTTGGTACTCATTTTAGGCTGTCAAACTGGGAGCCACAGGTCAATTATAAAAACCAGCCCCAATGAGGATTCAAACCAAAGACCTTTAGACCATCAGGCACTACCATAGACCCCAGTTTAACTAGGGTTACACCCCAAAAAAATCCCCAGTGGGTTCTTGGGTCAATTTTTTTTTGCACGGGAAGGGGGGCACTGCTCAATCAAGATGATTAATCAGGGGCCGATTCTTCGAGGTCGGTCTCCTCTGCCTGAGAGGCAGGGAATCAGCAGTCTGCATACAGACAAGTCAGATCTGTAAAACAGAGGCACATGCAAAATTAAAGTTAGATCTGAAAAAACAGATGCATATGCAAATTTAAAATTCTGGAATAAAACCAGAAGTCCAGAAGTAGACCAGAAAAACTCTGCTTGAGTTTACAGCCAAAGACAGCAAAGAATAAGATCTTGAGATATTTATATACAAATAAGAGAAATAACAGTATACAGAAACTACATGAGACTTACCATTAACTGATGAGTTTTTACTCTCAGCAGTTCCGCATGAGCATCATCACAATTCTTATCTAGTTTTAAAACCTGCATGAAAGCTGTCTCTGCTTCAACATACATCTGCAACGTAAGAAAATGGGCACTAATTTTTAACGGTGCATGTTTCAGACAAATTCTTAACATATACAGAGACCACATTACAAATGAAGAGGATTTACAGTCAGGTTACAGAAAACAAAACTGACTGACTGGACTAAACCTCAGGCATGCAGCCATAGAGGGAAAAGTCCATCGCAATTGACCGCCTCCATGCAATAAAGTGGTCGCAAGAGCCAAATGTGGAGAGAGCTGATCAGACAGTCAACAGAAACTGGTGACCCAACATCACATAGTGTTACGGGATGATGATGATGATGATGCTGATGAAGAAGGAATATACATATACACATCTCAAACCCTTCCACATGGTCATGTGCATGATCATACACTGAAATATTATTCTGCTCCCAGAACAGCAAATAAGTAACAGCAATTCCAAGAAAGTGGTGCTTAACAGACAACACTATAGAAAAAATCCAAGCATACCTATACTGCAAATGTAAGAAAACAGTAAAATATGAACCAATGCACTGTAAAACATGAGGTACAAAATCAACAGTTCTAAGAGAATAATATAAAATGAACAGCAATTATTGAAGAACAACATATTTTTTTAATAGTGCAAAATAATAGAAGACACCCAACCCCCAGATGTGTACAATTTTCCTTTTAGATAATTGTTTTGTGGTGAATAGTATTCCTTTAAACAAGAATAAAATAAAACACATAGTAAATCTAATCATACAAGAAAAACCTTTAACAATATAGCAGAAGGCAAACATCTTACTTAAACCACAGCTTACTTTTAAACCAGCTAATGCTCTCCCTTGCCTGAAGTACCCTTTAGGCCATTCCTTGTCTAATTTTATTGCCCGTTCTGCATCTCTCAAGGCTCTGAAAGAAGAAAAAAAAACACCTCTAATCAGTACTGTATTATGTATGCTCATTTTAAAACTTGAAGCCAAGAAGTCATATGTGCATTTATAACTATGTACGTGCATTCAGTTTTTCTTTCACAAAAGGATGAGCAAACTATTTTCAATGTGTTCAGAACTGAGCACCCAGGCCCAATTACCTTTCTCACCTCACATATTTCAAAAATTATTTCATTCATATATCGTGTAAGAGAAAATCTTTTAAAAAAAACATGAACACATTTATCAATTTCAAATGCTTGGACTGCATAGATTATCCTTACATAATTAATTATTTCTAATTATTAGAATGCACATTTTAGTAGTGCTTAGTTAATCATCTTTTTCTTCGCATTTACAGGCTGTAAACTACTGCGGAAAGTTCTGGTTGTTCATCCACCTCTGGACTTTAGTCTTGTTCCATGACCTGACTATTGTTTGCACATCCATTTGACAGATCTGACTTTTGTGTTTGCAGGTTGTTAGTTCCTTGCCTCTCAGGCAGGTGCACTCCAACTTCGAAAGAGGCTCCCAGTTAGAAGACTCTTACAACATGCTTGTTAGGTAGGCAGTGGGTCCATTCTCTTTGTCCCCACAATGGAGTCACAGAACCCACAGTTAATTATAATTTTAGTATTGTTTCTGTTAATTATGAACCAGAATAAAATAGACAAATAAATGCATAAGATACTAGGAACTGACACTTTATGGGTAATGAGGTCACTATTGTACTGACTCCCTTTACTTCCTGAGAATTTTCGGGTACCCAGTATTCGACTAGGCTGACATGGAAGCCCAAATCAGTTTTTAAAACCTGCTATGATGTGATTTCAAACCTAGGAAGACTAAACGACAGTTTAGATATAGTTAAGCAGGACAGTGGTTAAAGATATGGTGCTAGTTTGGGTAAAGCACAGCAGTAATAATCTGAACTGTGCGAATGTCAAAACCTAAAGCATGATTTCAAAATAAAATGGCTGAAGATTTGGTGCTAGTGTGGGTAAAGCATAGTAATAATCTTGTGTGAATGTCAAACCTTAAGCGTGATTTCAAAATAAAATGGTTGAAGATTTGGTGCTAGTGTGGGTAAAGCACAGTAATAATCTTGTGTGAATGTCAAACCTTAAGCGTGATTTCAAAATAAAATGGTTGAAGATTTGGTGCTAGTGTGGGTAAAGCACAGTAATAATCTTGTGCGAATGTCAAACCTTAAGCGTGATTTCAAAATGAAATATTACAAGTAATATAAATAATGTGTGTGTCTGGCTTTAGGGGTTAGGAACTTCTTTCATCATTCAGCCATACCGGGTTCCATTCATTTGCAGGCGATCAGGTAGAAGGCCACTTTGCAATGGCTTCAATATTAATGGTGTGACCATCGACCATTTAGCAAGCATTGGGAACTAATAAACATAAAATTGTCTAGTGAAACCACAAACAGCCAACAAATGTGATTAATTTCAACATCCTGTAAAGGATATGCAACAACACCCTGTAAAAGATATGCAACAATACCCTGTAAAGGATATACAACAACACCCTGTAAAGGATTTACAACAACACCCTGTAAAAGATATACAACAACACTCTGTAAAAGATATGCAACAATACCCTGTAAAGGATATGCAACAACACCCTGTAAAGGATATGCAACAATACCATGGAAAAGGATATGCAACAACACACTGTAAAGCATATGCAACAACACCCTGTAAAGGATATGCAACAACACCCTGTAAAGGATATGCAACACCCTGTAAAAGATATGCAACAATACCCTGTAAAGGATATGCAACAACACCCTGTAAAGGATATGCAACAATACCATGGAAAAGGATATGCAACAACACACTGTAAAGCATATGCAACAACACCCTGTAAAGGATATGCAACACCCTGTAAAGGATATGCAACACCCTGTAAAGGATATGCAACAACACCCTGTAAAGGATATGCAACAACACCCTGTAAAGGATATATGCAACAACACCCTGTAAAGGATATGCAACAACACCCTGTAAAGGATATGCAACAACACCCTGTAAAGGATATATGCAACAACACCATGTAAAGGATATATGCAACAACACCCTGTAAAGCTGGATGTGTCAGCCGAAAAACACAAATACTGCAGCCATGTTGCAAACAAGCACTTTGTATTTACATCTTCGGATGAATGCAGAAAGAGAAGCAGATACCCTTGTTACAATGCAAACAATTAAAATTTAAAAAATAATCATCAACTAACACAAATGACCTGGCGTAAATAGCACATAAATGGTATCTAATGTCTTCACTTACCTATCATATTGTTCTATCCTATCATAACAGTAAGATCTATTTCCAAAAAACCTGCAATAAGAAACACAGCACATATTATGTCTAGAAAAAGTTCAGTAAATGCATGCTAGTCAACACAAACATATAAACAAACTGCCACTGGTACCACTGAAACTGGAACTGGCTGCTGAATGTGGAAACAGCCTACTTGTGGCAATGCTCAGAGTTCTGTGACGTCAATTCTAAACTAAACTAAACTCGTTAACTCTTTCGGTATCAGAGGTCATTGATAAATAAACACATGATGTGTTCCTTGGTACTCTAAGAGTTAAATGCAGAAAAGGAGATTATTTCACAGCCTTCTATTAGTAAAGGAGTTTCTTTATCGTGACTAGCAGGCTGGCTGTTGACCCAGTGGTGCTGGGTTCAAATTCCATCAAGATGGGTTTTGCCAAGATCAGATGGCTCCCAGGTCAACCCTCATTCTTCTTCAGCATTCCAAGCCCTTGAGGTTCATTGCTGCAGACATCACCCGCCTCAATTCATCTCTCTGGTTGGCTTTCTCTTTCCAGTTGGTGACACCAAGTGTTTGCAGGACTGTCTCGATATTATCTCTCCATCACCTTCTTGGTCTGCTTCGTGGTCTACGACCATTCATCTCTTTCATGTACATAGTTTTTACTTCTCTGTCCTCTGACATTCTTTAAATACGCCCCAACCATTTCAGTCTATTGGTAAAGTGGGTTAGCCATTTGCCTTGCGCTCTGATATCCATGGGTTCATATCACAAATGAAATGCATATGCAGATCTCCGGGGATTGCTGCTGGGGCTAAGGAATTGTGTTTCATGTGGTGCTCTTAGCAGGTAGCTAGACGATAAAACCCAGTGAAATGAAGTTGATCCTCCTGATCTTTTTAATTTTAACTCTAGTTGTACATAATGTCCAACTTTCATTAGCTTTTTTTTTTCCAGGCATCTTACTGTCCAAAAGATCCACAACATTCATCTTTAAAAAAATTTCAACAGAAAAAGTGGAAACACTTTTCTGCTGCCTTCAAGTTCTTCCTAATTTGTTCATTTGCATAATAAAATTCACTACCATACATCAGAAGTATAACAGACATTACTTAAACAAGAAAAGTGAAACCTTTTTAACCGTTTCATTTTTTAAACTTACCGAAAATCTGTTTGGTCTAAATTAATTGCTTCAGTAAACAATTGTATAGCTGCTGTGTATTCTTCAACTTGAGCCATTTCATTTCCACGAACTGGAAAAACAAGTATAAATTTGCAAATTAAACAGGAAAAAGGAAGTTTTGTCTTCCCAAATTACAAAAGAAAAACTGATGCTGCAAAAAAAATAAACCTAAACAAAAATATTTTCTCAAATGTTACCCAAAAAAATACAAATATTCTGTCTCAAACTGACTCATTACATATCATCAAATCTTATACTGATTGGAACAAACTATCATATTCAGTTTGGGAAACAGAAATCATGTGTAATCCAAACAAAGGCAATATTTCATCAAATGAAGAACATTCAGCTCTCCTTTCAACTTCAGCCGGTAGACACACATCGACGGCCAGTTAGTCAAGTTATGTCCCCTTGCTACAGTGCAATTACGGACTGGAGACGGCACGAATCAAACAACACAGTGAGGTCGACATGCAGCCCCGCGCTGCCACTTAAATTAGCGACCGCGTTCAATTACCGCTTCTTCCGACGCATTACAAAGTGGACTAGAGGGAACGAGACAAGTGACATAGTTACTGTGTGTCGGCAATAGACAGCGTGCAGTGCCCTAGGGTTAGGGTTAGGGGTAGGGAAGGGGTAGGTTTAGGGTTAGGGTTTGGGTTAAGGTTAGGGGTAGAGGTAGGGTTTGGGTTGCTACTATGAGTTTGTGCGAAGACGAGATGCGGCGATAGTAACCTTAACCCACACCCTAAACCTAATCCTAACGCTAAACCAAACCCTAACCCTACCCCTAAACCAAACCCTAACCCTAACAGTAACCCAAACCGTAACCGTATGCTGTCTATTGGCAACACACAGTAATTATGTCATTTGTTTCGTTCCCTCCTGTCCAGTCCGTAATTGCACTGTAGCAAGGGGACATAACTCTGACTAACCGGCTGTCGATGTTTGTCTACCGGCCGCAGTTGAAAGGGGAGCCGAACATTCTTTGCAACTGGTCTTTGACCACGGAGGTTAGAAACTGGGTTTCAGGGTGTTATATGGTCCAGAGATTGTTGCTGCAATACGGAAGATTCAAGGTTTTGTAGACAGTGATTCAACTTACTAGGAGGACAGATTTTTTTTAGGAGGAACATGACCACCTGCGCTGCTAGGCACGGCACATGAAGCTGAACCAGTCTTCTTCTTCTTTTTTTTCTTTTTCCCAGGGGGTCTCGGGCATGATGTCCGCCTCGAGTGCTGGAGATCCCGGTTTCAGGTCCCGGTGAAGGCTGGTATTTTCCACGAGGAATTCTAGTAATTTTTCCTGATCAATGGGTAGTAAGATCGGAGGCCCGTGTGTATTTTTCCGCACATACAAAATCGCTTGGCAGCTAGAAATCGAAACAAGTAGCCTAACGGCTCTGCCTGGTAAAAAAATTGGGATTTAAAAATCCAAGTGTTTCAGGATCCTCGCAGGTGCTAAAGGGTTCATGCAGTGTGTTGTGATTCTTCGGGCTCAGGCTTGAGTTAGAAGTAGAACAGAGCACTTATGGATTACTACATGTATGCCATGACGTTAATTCGTTGTTTAAACCTAAATCTATCTCTTCTTTTCTCCTGTGTTCATCCTCAAAAGGGTGGCTAGTAAACTGTAGTTTACAGCTAGGCTGCAAAATTTGCACCTTCCAGCCAAACATAGGTAAGCAACGTTCTGTAAAGAATATGCAACTAGCTTTGATGTAGTTTACTCAAATGTAAGTAGTCTACAGTCTATAAGCAGATCATCCTTCTTTTTCCGTTTAAATGATACTTACTTGCTAGCTGCCTGCTACGAAGAACCTTGGGATCAATAGCTTCCTCTGTCTAAAAAATACAAATTAAAATTAAAATATTTATTGCAAGCGTAAAAACTCCTCTAAAACATTTTTTATTTTACTTAACAAACAAAAAAAAAACTAAATTCCCTCCCACAACAGTAAATTTTCAATAAAACTGCTAACTGTTTGATAGTCTTCCGGTTTCAAACTGTTGAACTGGATTGTCGCTGTCGTACAGCGGCTAGATGCTCGCCTACAGATCAGATGGTAATAGTTTCATGTCCTAGCGGAAGACTTAAAAAAAATGACATAGGCTCCCAGTCTTGAGTGGATACCGTGTAAAGTCATGTGAAGTAATGGCGGCTGACTTGATGCTGATCATATCACCCATCAAATGCCGATTCGTCAATAAAATATAGGTCTAGCCCTATATGCCCCAAAAACCTGATAGGGAAAAGGGTCTTTACATTTTACTAAACCCGTGTGCCTAGTGCTTAAGCACATGCCATTTATTTCTGCAGCCTTAAAAATACACGTGGCATACACCAAGGATTGAACCAAGTGGTTGGTTGCTCATGAGTCCTCTGAAAGACAGGAGTTTTAATTCTCATTACAGTCTGGAGAGAATGATGCCAAGGAGAGTGACCGGGGATCTGGCTGACATCAACACTCAGAGAAAAAGGCAAGACAGAGATACAATCAGACTGTTTTTGGTACTACCAGAAGTGGAACTCTGCAATGGCTGCTGAAGATGAGGACAAAGTGCACATGGGAATGTCCAGAGCGCTGTGATGTTAGTTCTTGACTAAACTCTAAATTCCAATGCACTTGCATTCGGCTAATCCAAGCTCTGAAAAGACTGCATCTATCATCAGTGTGAGGCTGTTATGGAGACTTTAATTCCTGATCCAGGTCCACAAGTACTGTCTTCAAGGGGACTGTGTTGCAGAGCTCTTCAAGCCCAGGAACCAGCAGGATGTTCAAGACTGGCACCAAAAGTTCATATAAAGCAGTGTTATAACAGCATGTGGGTGTTTTGGTCAGCTTTGCACTGGCAACCTTCACTTACTTAACAGAATATTTTCTTTGTATCTATTTCGACCTATAAGACCATGGTAATTTTTTTTTTTAATCCTATCTGGCACAAATTTGAACCCAAGACCTTTAAATAAGTGCTAGCACTGCACCACTATTGCTTAGAATAGTTGTTACTTCAACCCAGTGCTGGATTTAGGCATAAGCTAACTAAGCCGCAGCCTACGGCCCTACAGTCTGCAGAGGCCTCAACAAATTCCTTCTTTTTTTAGTTTTTGTTAAAAAATACACAAATACAATTTTCTTTCAATACAGACTTTATATTATTTCTGTGATTCTTCAGACACATTTTTTTTTGCTGTTATTTTTTTTAACTAATAAATAAAACGACAATATATTTTTATCACCCACATATTTAAGATGTGTGTATAGTTTAAAGCTTTTGTGTGATTAGCTGGTGTAATTTAAAACAGTAGGGGTCTCAGAGAGCTTTATATAGCTCAAGTTCTCATCACATTTAACTGTGGCCCTGCTTAAACCTGTTCTATTCCCAGATATCGAGTTTAAATTCAATAAATCTGCTGGTTTTTTTTTAAGTTAAACAGGAAACACTGTAGGGACAGATGTAGTCATAATAATAATTCAGTTACTTCCTGTGTGAGTCCCGGGCCCCATTGTGGGGAAAAAGAATAGACCCACTGCCTATCCAACATGCATGATGTAAGTGTTGGCTAATTGTGGGTTTTCTTCAAAGTCAGAGTGCATCTGCCTGAGAGGCAAGGAACCAAAAGTCTGCATACAAAAAAGTTAGATCTGTAAAATGGAAGTGCATGCAACATTCAGGTTCTGGAACAAGTCTAAAGTTCAGAGGTTGGTGAAAGACCAAATCTTTCCTCCTGAGTTACAGCCAGCGAACACAAAGAAGAAGAATTCTGCTACAAATGGTTGACATCATATGCGTCTGTCATAGACAAGAGCCAGAGCATCAATCTATCCTCAGAACGGCCAAGAAACATAAAGTGAGTTGTTTGGCCCTGAAAGAGTTGAAACTCCATAATTTCTCAATACATCATGTAGATGCATACATAGGTAAAGTAAAGTAAAGGTGCCTTTTCCACGCCTTTAGACGTATTGGGAATATAGGGCTAGACCTCTATTTTTATTGACCAATTGGCACTTGGTGGGTGATATGGTCAGCATTACGCCGTCCACCTTTACTTCTCAGTAATGCACCTGGTAATCCACCCAAGGTTGGGTCAACCTGGAAGTCACAGTCATTTTTTTTAAATAAGTCCAGCTCTGTCAGGGCACAAATCCACCACAACCCAATCTGCAGACGGGTGTCTAGCCGCCAAAGCCACAGCGATAGATATACATACACACATACAAATATGACACATACATTTCTGATCTCATCATCACTGCGTTTGTCCTCAGGCTGCTCCTTGGTTCCTAACTGAAGCTGATCTCCTCCTGGCCCATTCTTTCTCTTCTTACTCAGAACTTTGGTGAAGAACGCAGACTTTGGATCAAACAACTGCAATGCACAAAAGCTTGAAAATAGCTTGAATAAAATCATGATTTCCGCTTTGCATTAGTGTAAAATGTGTACAAACGACAGACTGTAAAACACTTTTCTTTTTAATTTTCAACTAGCGAGCAGAATGGTATCAGATCTCAGTGATTTGATATACGGGTGTTCTGTTGTGATATACTCTTCATAGAACCATAATCTGGAGAGCTCATCTAGGTAAAGATCCGACATCACAGCATGCAGGACAAGCCCATATTAGTTCCATCTCCCTCCTCAACAGACAGCGAAGAGTTTCCAAACTGATGGCAGCCATTGTCATCTGGTTAACTACTCATCCTGTCTTCCCTCTCTGTCTCAGGTGGCATTCAGAGCCCACAGCCACTCCTCGCTGCATCATTCTCTCCAAGTATGACTGGCACCTTTCCGTCTTTCCAGACGATAGTGTTATATTGTGCTATGAGACTCACAGCCCATGGCGATGGCAAGTGTGACTAACAAGACCTGCCCGTGTCAAGAAGAGTCTTCTAATATTGGGTTTTTTAAGGCCTCAGGGAATGTTTTCTCTTAATCTTCACTGTGTTCATGTTTACTGATTACCCCTTTATATACCTTTTACATTTCAAAAACAAAAATTTAAAATGCAGATGAATATTTTTTTCTCATTTATTAGCGACCTGTGTAATGTTTTTTAAAGGATTTTTTTCCGGAAATCTCTGCAGGTCCACAACAAATTTTTTTTTTTGTTTTTTGGATGTGCATTAGCGGGGTGAAAAGGGTTTTAATGTACCTTATACAGGATTACTCAGACATAGTAGATGTACCTGACAATGACTGCTAACAATATGTACTTTTATAAAGTAATCTATAGCAACAAGTGAAGACCAATAGAATCACTAAGTCTCTCTCACACACAAATAAGTGAGAGAAAAATCAGGTACAAATGTGTCAGAGGAAGGTGATTCTAAATGGAAATGAAATCTGAAGGACACAGAAAAATAAAAGTATAACAGAAAAAGAAATAGACAAAGATATAAAGGCAAGGAAATTACAAGACTTGCAGTAACAAGGTTAGAAGAGAAGGGAAAAGAGTAAGAATTAAAGCAACAAAAAAAGAATGAGGAAAAAAAACAAATTCTGTTTTGCAAAGCTAATTATTTACTACATCCAGTTTGTCAATGCCTGAGATTTCACAGAAAAACAATGAATACTTACTGTGTCATCCTCTGATGAAGAAGATTCTCTATAAAGAAAACAAAAAAATAGTTGAAGCCAAATACAGTTGAAGAACACGACAATTATGTCAAAATTATGTCACCCTTGTTGTGTCATAATATGTCACATACGCTTGCAGTCTATTCCTTCATTTCATTAGATTCTGTGCAATCATTTTGATATCACAGATACAGTCCAGTTAAGCACTTTTGTCCTGTCTCACCAACGTTCATATTTGGGTTTTTCTTGGACAACCTTGTTTCTTAAATCCACTTATTTCCCTTTTAATCGCCTGTTTGTTTATTATTTGCTTGTTTCTTCTTAGGATGTGCTCAATATAATGACATCTTGTAACTGTTGACACTAGTAATTGTCCCTATAACTGTCCGGACATCTCTCTTATTTCTTCACCCTTCTTGAATTCCTTCAAATCAATGGTTATCAGTTTCTCAAGGCACTGTTTTTTGAATGCTTTTAAACTGTTCCATGTCTTTAGTGGTTCTATAATCTTCATTAGCACATGTTATCACTAAAAAAACATTAGAACTGAAAATTTAAAACTATATTTTTTTAAATAGCTAAAGACATTACATTATGTTTTACTGTTATGAATAGAGTAGTAATTAAACAACTTGAAAAAATATTTTACGTTAACAAAAATACTTAATAAATTAATAACAACAAACATCAAAGTAAAACTAAGATAAAAGAGAATGTAAGTGAAAAATAAATCCCACAGAAACATCACCTTTATCAAAATCGTTTGTGTCAATGGTACATATCAGAAGATTGATTCAAATGCTATCTAACTGTCTACTCTTGGCAGCTCCATGTTATTCTTATGAAGAACTGACAAGTTCTAATTTATTTTACAATACAATTCAAGGCTTGAAACAAATACAAACTAGAATCTTAACTTAATACAACATTTAGACATCACTGATGTCTCCTTGAGTGGCTACTATCGAACTATTAGATTACAGGAAAGTCTTGGTAGGTTACATGGAAGTCTATTCAGCAATTGCTTATTTTAATAAAAAACATAATTAAACCCTAAAAACAAGAAACTGAAATTATTAAAGAGAAACAGCGCATTTCTTCATGGAAACAAATCTATTAACTCCACAAACCATTCAGGGTCACATAAGGAATGGCCATTGAAGAAATTCATATCATCTCTGCTCTGACTTCTCCAGCTGATATACATAGATGGGTTCATCTACAAAGACATAAGAATGCATGGGCATTTACAGCTCTCTCTGACAGCAGAACAGTCCAAGAAGCCAGCGTAAGCTTTCATGTGGCTAAAATCACCGGACTATTTCCACACGTGTGTTGAGTGATTCTATGAGCATGATCCGGCAGCCCAATGCAGGCTCCATATGCAGACAGTGGATTGATTCAGTGCAAAAGTCTCTTGTGTGTGCAGTTACTTTAATATTTACCCCAGGGCATGCAGGTGTTGTTGCCAATGAAAGAGCTGACAGATTGCCAATGTCTTTAGAGAGAAAGGATGTTCCGAGGATTGTGGAAGCAATGTGTCTTCATCACTGCTAAAAATTCAAGAATGAGAGCTAAGATTGGCACAGCCAAGCATGTGAGGCATACCGGACGCACAAGAATTCTTGTCAGCCAGCATAGGATTGGCACTATTAACCACGTGACACTGATGAATATGTTGAAGGGGGAATCTGAGCACCTGTGGATGCATCTGAAGTGTTGTGAAAATAAGCCAACTCATAATTCATTAATTTCTCCCACAGAACATATTATGTTTTCAAATCATAACTGAAACCCCTGTTGTAGTGTGTCCTAACAGCGACACATATATAGTGTCAAGAGATATATAGTGGAAGCAGAGATGAAGGAAAAACTATACAGCTGCTCAGAGATAGGAAACTATGAAATTTATTCTGATTAGCGGAAGGATTAAAAAAAAAAAGAAGAACATGCTGAAGCAGAAGATAGAGGCAGGATTAATTAGCAGAATGAGGTGGTCGTGAAATAGATGAAGAAGGAGCAGCAGAAGCAACCCAAAAAAATTATGAAGTAGAAAGGCAGAAAGAGGTAGTGGTAAATGAGGCAGAGAAAAAACTGGCTGCAAAAGAAGGGAATAAGAGAAGTAATGACAGTAGGAGACAGAAGAATAGGAGTAGCAGCAAAATCAAGGAAGAAGATAAAGAGTAATAGCAGAAGGAAATTGTGGTTAATGGGGAGGAAAAGCAGCAGTAGAAGCAGGGAACAGAGATGTAAGTAATCATAGTAGGAGGTGGTATGGTGAAGAAGGAAGAGAAGGAGTTACCGCAACTATTAAAACAAACAAAACTCAACAATTACCACAAAGACATGAATTATTAGAGCTAATTCACCAAATGGTAACATTTTCAAAAACATAATTAAACACAAACTTACTGTACAACAGCTGTTGTTTCATGACACAATGACTTTTTCTCCTTTTTGCTTTTACTTGTGCCATTCTGAAAATACAGAAATTATTACAATGACATGAGTTAAAATCACAAGAACCTTAAAGAACCTATACAATAGCATTCAGAACATTTCAACATGCAACTTCACCCCCCCCCCCCCCCCCCACCCCCCACAACTTTTCTCCCCTTCCATCTTTAGCAGCCAGCACAGTGTTACAAGTTCTATGACACTGGTAGCTTTATCTGTCTGTCTTACCTTTTCCCTTAGTGTTGTGTTTCAGCCAGATCCCCTAGTCACTCCACACTGCAGAATTCTCTGCAGACTGTGATACTCAATTTGTGCATTCCACACTGTTCACTTCTCCCAAAGAAATTAAAATGATTCAGCTTACTCAAATAATTACATGCAACTGTCAAGAAGAGTTTGGAGGCAACTGAGATGTGGTTTTTCAGAAGAATGTTGAGAATACCTTGGGCTGTCAAAATAACCCACATTAAATGCCTGGAAATGGCAAATGAAAGTAGAAAATGATATACAACAATGAGACAAAGTTATTTGTTCTTGTAATGAGAAAAAAAAAAGCGGGAAAATATTGTGACAAATGGAAAGATCACTGGGAGAAGAGGTAGAGGCAGACCAAGATAAATTATGGTGGATGGCTTAAGACAGAGGGTGGCATGGAGGGATATCAGCAGTAGACTAGAATACTAAAGACCAAGATCTGTGGCGACGCATGAACGTCTACGCCAGCTGGCAAGGCACTTGATGATAATGATCGGTCAATACAGGAGGGCAGATTAAATAAGTTATAAAATGATAGGGTTGGGGGAGAGAAAGAGACAATAATGATAACTTTTGGTTTTTAAAGGCGTTCTTTAGGTTCAGAATAATCTAGAACTTTGAATAACATAGGTAGTAGACTGCTAATTGTCGCAAAAAATGTCCAGGCTTACTTTTGAGAAGCACATATAGCTAAAAATAACCCAGAATTAACCAAGCCCAACACCACTCTTCCTACAGTGACCCATACAACTGGTAATCAAACCCTAAATGAATGAATTTATAAAAGTATTTTTTAAAACATGCGAAACTCACTGGATCTTTCACAGATCAACTGTAAAATTAATCTGAAAACAATATTTAACCGACATATCTATAGAATTGTAAAAAAAAAAAAAAATTGTCTTTACATAACAACAGGCTTATGTTTCAATGATGACATTCAGTCTGACTGAAGAATAAAACAAACAGGTCAATTCTAAATGGAAATATACCATTTTGTTGTGCATTGGTTCTTTTGAAGGAGACAATGTTCAAAACATAAAGAGACGTAAGAGGAGTTCAACTTACTGACTTCTGTTCCTTCTCAAGTCGTTTTCTTTCCCTCTGTCTCTAAAATGAACAAGAAGATATAAACATGTCAAAATAATACCATTACAATATTTTGTGTAATCAATGGTGTCTATCAGATGAGTTTTAAAAAGAGGTTTGAGAATTTACTTTCATTTGCCAAGGTTGTCGCCACACAGTGCAGTGGTTTTGAGGTTTTGAACAACGGGTCAACATCATGGCACATGGGTAGTAACCCATAAGTGCTCTGTTCTTCTTCTAACTCAAGTCTAAGTCCAAATACGCTCAGCACAGTGCACAGGCTCTGTAGCATCGTCAAGGATCCTGAAATACTTGGGTAGATTTTTAACTCAAAATTTTGCCCGGGCAGCGTGTTTACGCTACTCTTTTCGATTTCCAACTGCCTATAGATTTTTTTTTACATGCTCAACAATGCACACGGGCATCCGATCTCACTACCCAAAGACCAGGGGGGATTATTAGAAGTCCCAAGTCCATGTGAAAAAATCCCAGCTCTTACTGGTGATTGAACCTGGAGCCTCTAGCACTCAAGGTGGACACCATGCCTCGAGACCAAGTAGCCCCCTCCACAGGGCAAAGCCTGCCAATTTTATATCACTTGTAATAGAATTGTCTTGCTCTATAATAAAATATGTCCTTAAGTGTGGCTCCGAGAAACTGTAAAACCAACACTCTGATTGGGTCCCAGTTCCCCTTAGATGTCAGTTGCTGACTTATCTACAGTGAGACTTGTTTACAAAGTGGCTGCTTTCATGCGTGTCCAAATGTTAAGGTCAGAATATTAATATATTAGTTAAATCTTTTTAACAATATATTAGTTAAAATTGATTTTGTGGTGTTTTTTTGTGAACCCAAAAGCTTTATAACAGCCAAGTTGACATCAAATTTTCTCGAAAGCCTCAGTGACAGAGGTCTGGCTATGAGTCAGCCGACTCATTTAATGCCTCACCCAGTTCGTGTTTAATTATTACTCCCTATGTTTATATTTTTCAAGGGAAAACATACAAAATGTAGATAAAACGTAAAAAGTTATTTGCTAGTGACCTATGTGAAATATTTTTTTTTTTAATTTGGAATTAACACAGAGTCATGACCCATTTATTTTTTAAACTGCTCCTGGGGCGACAAGATTATTAGAAACTAGCTTTTTTACCCTGAGCCCACATGAAGAACTCCTAAGTCTTAGGACAAACTGGGTATATGGTGCCACCCCAAAATTATATAGACCAACTGGCATTCCATGAGTGAGTGGTCAATCTTTGTGCTTTACTTTTTCTAGTATTCATTTCCGTACTGGGTGTACTAGGCAGGTCAGGACTTTTTAAAAATATACAAACTTAACTTTTATAATGATTCGAACAAGTAGCCTCCAGTCTGACAGGCAAACATACTAGACAGAACATTTTAATGTAAGGCATCTGTATCCTAACTGTTCAGAAATCTGCTCCTCAAATTTGCAAAAAAACTGCCAAAAATATGAACATACTTAAACCCTATGGAAAAGATCAGCTGCGGACTGACTCCTTTGGAGGCAGACAGTGAAAGACAGACTGTTAGAGTTTGAAAGAGGCCAAACACAGTAAGCTATAGAGAGGAGACGTCTGAGAGAAAACCAGCTTCAGCATGACATAGTATTCATGTTTTTATGTGGACTATGAGGCAGAGACTGCCATTCCCATATTTGACTACAGTCATAGCAGCCGCTGTTCGCAAAACCAGCTGGATAAATCCAATGATTATAGAGACTGATGGTTGCCTCCCATTACATCAATGAAGAAAACACAGCAGTGCACTCGTCTGTCAGCCTGATGAGTTTAGATACCATTAATGCAGCCCATCTTTCTAATTACATGTTTGCAAGGATTATTTACTTCAGCTTTCAACAACTTATGTCAAGCCTTTTGTCAATTACCTAGTTGCATATGGTTTACTAGATGCCACAAATCCAAGCATTTGTTGACTGTTTGTGGTTTACTAGACATTTTTCCCCCGGTAGTTTGCCATCTTTGAGATCACACATCTTTCTCATGGCAACTCATGTATGTGAGTTATGGATTCTTAATCTTTGCAGAAGAAAAACTGGAACTGTTAAATAGAAATGCTACAGAAAAATTCTTCGAATAGCGTGGACCAGAAGAAGAAAAACACTGACATCCTACATGATCCAACATCAAGAATAACTAACTGGTCATAAACAGAATCCTGTCCCAGAAGCTGAGATATTTTGGTCATGTTGAGCAGCATGATGATCTGGAGAAAACAGTGATGGAAAGGCAGCTAGAGACTTTCAGGCGTGCTGTGAAGACAGCAATGTTCTGTAAAGGACCAGCAGATTGGTCAGTTTGCCAGTGCTTTCTAAACGGTCAGCACTCCAAACCATGGTCAAAATAGAGGGCTGTTAAAATACAAAGCGGTTCACTACCAAATTGCCATAGCTGGAATCAAACTGTGTACACTGGAGTTATAAACAGTGGTTGTAGCCCCTACCTAAGCCGCAGATGCCAACTTTGTAAACATGTCCATAATTACGTGGAATCTATAATCTTCTACAGTAAGTTAGTGTATTTTCTCACTGCATACTGGACAAGTCCAAAAACGCTTGGATCCCATCTTCAGTATATCCCTCAGCGTGTGGCGACTGACAACACCAGTTCTGTGTTGGTTTACTATTCTTCTTTGGCTACCTGTATACTGTTCATGTTTGGCAGGGATTAAAGAGTATCTTCTAAGTGATAAGGAAGCTTCTTTAAATTCCCTGGTAACATGCAGACTGATCTAGCTCCATAAAGTGGGCATTAGAGTATTTTCTTTTCTCAGTGTCAAGGCAGTGTGAGTGTTACTGACTAAGCCATAAGTCAAATGCTTGTTGGTCCACAAAGCATGGACCCAGTATAAAATCCCCAGTACATTAACTGTCATACTCTTACCTTTTAGCTCATATTTAATAGACATAACCATTTTTCTGGAAAGATACTATAATCAGCGATGATCTTTTTTTATACTACAGCAAGCACCATTCAGTATAACCAGAGGTCAGTTGCATTGTAAACTCAGTTTTGTTGATAACTTTGATAATTAACACCAGAAAACAAAGCAGTATATATTAAAGCATGCTTACGTTTAATAAAGATTAGAAATAAAGAAATAACGACATAGTATAGCAAAGATTTTGTATTTCATTAAGGTGGAATAAAATGACAGAAAAGAAGTAGTACTGAGTCCTTCTGGATCTAACCAAAAAAATGAAAAGCACAATTAAACGTTACTTATAACATATGTGTTATAATACATATAAGAACATTAGAATATATATTATAATATTATAAAACATATTTGACATTCAAATATATAATTTGACATTGTAATATATAGTAGAAATTAAAAATATATATATTAGAACATAATATATATTATAACATTATAATATATAATAGAACATAATATATAATTATAACATTATAATATACATTACATCATTTTAATATATATTAATCAGCCACATACTTTTTTCTTGGCTCTACGTTTTTCTGCCCTTCGGCGCTCCCTTTCTTCATCTGTCATATCCTTTGGACAGTTCTGCAGGCAAAGTATATGATCATAGCCACTTCCAACAATATAATAATAATACTCTCTTAATTAATACTGTCTTCACAAATTTTAAATAATTATTCAAACTATAACAATGTGGGTTCTGGGCCCCCGTTTGAGAGAGAGAGAGAGAGAGGGGGGGGGGTGTGTGTGTGTGTGTGTAAAATAGATCCACTTCTCTCTAAAAAGCAGGTCGCAGGAGGTGATTAATTAGTGGTATATCCTCTGAAGTCGGAGTTCATCTGCCTGACAGGCAAGGAACCAACAGTCTGCATACAAATAAGTTAGATCTGTAAAATGGATGTGCAAACAAAACTCAAATTCTGGAACAAGACCAAAGTCCATAAGTGGATGAACAATCAGAACTTTCCTTGGAGCTTAGAGCGGGTGAACGCTAAAGAGGAGTAGGAGATTTAAATCGAAACAATGATTTCCTGTCCTAAATCTGATTAGTAAAAAGTTGAAGAAGGGGACATTTTTTCACGCCAGTGGCCTATCGTACATATGATGCTAGACTAAAATTTGTACAGGCCTATCGGGCGCTCTGTGGGTGATGTGGTCAACATCTTGCAGCAGCCTTTACTTCCCAGTTATGCTAAATATGACACAAAATGTGACTAGAAAGCTCAACGGAGAGAATAGAAACAGTTAACCTGGCAGCCAAGGTAGTTTTTTTAAAAAATTCAGCTCTACACAGACTGAAATCTAGGACCTTCAGCCAGAGGCAAATGTCTAACCGCTATACAACTGCAACTCCCTTATCGGAACAATGTAAAGTAAATGAATCCTTTCAACTTAACACACGCACACAAAAACAAATACTTCTTATTCTAACACTTATCTACCAATGAGTTCCTCAGCCAACTCACAAACAGTTATTGCAACCTTTCCCTAGCCTACCTTATGTGGTCTCTTTTTAATCATTTTCTAATTCTCTTCTCCGTTTATTGGTTGAGCTCTCTCTTAGACTGCTGTTCTTTATTTCTTAACACTGTCCTCCAATTTGTCTACCCTTTGCTCTATTGCCTTGGACATTCCCCATTGTATTATTTTTAAAAGTATCACGTCCATAACTCTTTGAGGCCCAAGCAACGGTGAGCGTTGTTTGAGAAGTTCCATTTTGCCCAGACAACGCGGCCATCGTCAATCGTGTGTACCGTATATTGCTTCGCACATGGCTGTGTACTTGTTTCGAATGTTTGGAAGTATGATTAAACTATTCAGGAAAAAGCCACTATGCCGAACAAAATTTTGTTTCATTCATTATCTCAGTCACACGTGTTTAATTTGAGCGGAATCGCAGCGATATTTTTTTAACAGTTCATTTGCCTAAGTTCGTTTTTGAGTGCCATAATACCAATGTTTCAACCACAAGTACAGGTCGCAGAATGCGTCTTTCTGCGGTCGAAGCTCTGACATTGTTTCAGTCAGATTATTTTAATTTGGATAATATCGAAAATTTCGATTTTTCGGAAAGTGATTCAGACAGTGAATTTTCATAAGCGAAGCTGAGCGATCAGCTGTTATGAATCTAGTGATTCAGATGAGTTTATTACACAGACAATGTCCCATTCCTACCATATTTATGGTGTAAGAGCAGGAAAGTGCTCCAAGTAAACAGACAGTACTATACTAAGGCTAAACTACACTGAAATCACTGCAGCAATATTCTATATTTAACTGTAAAAAGTAAATAGTAAATAAATAGTGTGTGTTATGGCCCATTTATTCTCTGAAATTTTGCTCAGCACTCTGTGAGAACTAAGAGCCCTTGAGTGCTAAATTAACACAGTATCATAACTTTAGAATTTATGGAATAAATAGAACAAACTTTGAAGTTTTGTTCTCAAATTTGGATATTTACTACTCTTGTGGCTGCAAAACCATGGTAAATGAAGAATTTGTTTGTAAAATGTTGTTGTTGTGAAATTAACACCTGCTGAATTATTGTTTCCTACTAACTATAACAAAATTAAACTAACACTTATCATCAGATTCAAAATATACATTCGTTTCTCTTTGAAAAAATTATATACTTTTATAGGGATTAGAAGAATATTACATTCTCTATTGCCTTTCTTGTACACCACCCCCACTGCCATTTTTGTAAAAGGAAATTATTGAGGGCAAAGTCTGTCACAATTCATGGGCCTGAAAGAGTTAATATGCTGAAATATTTCACTTGTCTTTTTTGTAAATCTTTCAGTAAATCTTTTCATTCCTAGTCTCTGCAGAACGTATTTCATTGTTTCCATGACACACAACCTATTCTTTCATATATCCACATCTCCAGAAACAATCTAATTTTCTAACTGCTTGTTCACTGTCAAGATTTCTTCACCATATAGTAGGGTTGAGTGTTCATAATATCTGACAATTCCAACCTTAATACATTGTCTTTCTCTCAAGATGTCAATTATCTGAAGATACTTTCAGCCATTCCTGGATCTTTGTTTTCAACATTTCCATTTCAGTTATGCCATCATCTATTATTATACATCCTTCTTCTTCATCGCATTCACCAGCTGTTAACTCCGGCCAGTAGTTCTGGTTGTTCGTCCACTTCTGGACTGCAGTCCTGTTCTAGAACCTGAGTGTTGCGTGTGCATCCATTTGACGGATCTGACTCATTTGTGTGCAGACTGTTGGTTCCCTGCCTCTAAGGCAGATGCGCCCTGATTTCAAAGGAAGCTCCCAATTAGTCGACTCTTACAACATGCTTTTGAGGAGTCAGTGGGTCTATTGTTGTTTTCCCTATAATACCCACACAGGGGATTATACATACAAGATGAGACGCTTGTTGCTAGTTCTAATATCTCTCTGTTTGCTGTCATGTTAATTTTCTGGCCGTAGTCAAACTGTTAGTTACTTTTGAGTGTGATGTGTTTGTATTTTAACGGAAAGATTTCCATTTTCTTGCTTCATCTCATTCAAATCTGTATCACTTTTTAAAGGGCAAATGCAGAAGAAAAAGAAAATTAAATGTTTCTGTACACTTACCTCTGACCTTGCATAATTTGAGCTGGAATCTGTTTTTGAAAGAGAAATAAATGGAATAAAACTGAGGCCTTTATCCTTTTGGAGAAAACAGCAAATTAATATACCAGACTGACTTTTTAAACTAAAATATAATCAGTTTTGTTACTGAATACACGTATACAGTAATAATAATATAAAGTAAAAATAATATAATTATACAGTAATAATTTACAATAACAGAGGTATAATTAGTCCCCAATGGTAAAGGAACTATT
Organism: Candidula unifasciata; assembly: GCA_905116865.2. NCBI lineage: Eukaryota > Metazoa > Mollusca > Gastropoda > Stylommatophora > Geomitridae > Candidula > Candidula unifasciata. The sequence continues at coordinate 167,904 of CAJHNH020008478.1, forward strand.
ATCAGTGGTGGTCAGCCAGTGAAATAATCACTATGTTGGTAAGCCAGTGAACTAACTACTGTGTTGGTCATTCAGTGAAGTAACCACCACACTACTTCTATCCGAAACAATACAGAATTAAAAACTTACCCTTTTTGTGCAAACGGTCATTTGGAAGTTGGCTGTCTGAATCCTCAGAGTCGTCATCATCATCATCACTATCATCACTGGAATCAGACTGGTCATATACTACATTATTGTTTCCTGAAACACAAAAAAACAAAAATTAATGCTGGGTTGTCAATAGTGTCAACTGTCAGGATCATGAAAAACATGACGTAGTTATGAAAGCTCTTCAAAAGTAAAACAAAGAGTATAGAAAACCCCTCATATGCATCTGACTCATTACTTCCCGTCCTTTTAAGAACAATTTTTTTTGTTAAAAGCCCTACTCTGGCTCTTGCCATGGGCCGCAATATAGCCTGGCCATAAATGTGGTCTAAAGGCTGAACACGGTTTCTGGGACCTCTCCACGGTGATCCTCAACCACATGGTGGCACATTGTGTCATCAGGTGTTTATCGCTTGTGTGATGTCCTGGTGGGGCAGACAGTCAGTCAGTCAGTCAGTCAGTCATCTGACTCATAATGCTAGACCAATATTTGTATAGGCCAATCTGCACTCAATGGGTGATACGGACATCATCATGCTTTACTTCAAAAGACTTTATCAGATGTCCAGTTTAGGCTGGGTCAGAAAAGATTATCTGTATTCTTTTTTTTAGCAATCAATGTTTGCAAAAGCATTTCCACAATAATCGGTAAACACAAATAGGACAGTGCCTTTGAGGTTTTCACGGCTTCACCAAATAGCAGTCCCTGAATACTATTTTTAACAAACATAATAATAACCAGGCCCTCCCAAAACACTGCACAGGCACAAACAGAAACTATGCTATTAACTAGGCTTAAGGAGGCTGGACAAAGCCATAAAGCCACAACATATGTCATACCGTGATCTGTAACGGACAGCAAATATACAATATCAGCTTGTCTCGGCCAGGACTAAAATCCTCTATTTACAAAACATTACAGATACCATGGCTGATGGAAGACCCTTCACAGTTAAATAACCAGCCAGACTCTTGATAATGGCACCTCTGCTGCCTTTGATCTCCCAATGGAGCAAAGGCTCTCAACCAACTTATGCAAAGTTCTTGTAGGCTTGCTCATGACACACTGGAATTTACAACTAAAGTTTTCCATAAGTTGAGGTAGCCAGCAGGAAGCCAGATCTCCTTAGCCACTTCTTTAATATGCATGGCAGTATTACAGTTATACTATCCTTTGATTTTTTATATAGATCCTGGCAACATATGGGAGGTTGATGATACACTAGATTTAAAAGCTAATCAATTTAAACCAAAAAGCAAGCTCAACAACACATACACACTACCAAAATTAGCTACACTATACGTGTCCATTTTAGTTTCAAGCGAGACATAGATCATTTAGGATTTCATGACAGTTTTCCTGTACATGAGATATGGTTGACGCAGAATATTTTTCTGTGGGGACAACAACCCTAACCATCCACGTCTACCCCAAGTCATCCAACAAATGCTCCATGTCTATAACACAAGTGAGAAAGTAACAAAGAGATGAGCAAACAACAGTCTGTTAGAGTGTACAACCAGGGTGAGAGAAGGTATTGGAAATTCTTGGTGACAACCTTTGGTAAGGAGACAGCAGCTGGGTGATTGACTGAATGACACAGGAATGAACTGCTTTTACAAACAATGCAACATTCACACCTAATTTGTTTCTTTTTTTTTTTCCCAACTATAATCAGATATAGAAGGTCTTGAAAGATTTGAAAAGAAAAGAGAGCTACTGAAAACATTAAATAGCAATAAGTAGAACATTTAAGACAAAAAGCATGACATGCTCTTAGGGAGAAAGGTTTAAGACACATGAAGAAAAGGTTGACAATACAAGCGGGAGACTAATATTCATACCTGATCTTTTAAACACGACTTGCTGGAAGATTGATAAACACTCATTCTGAAAAGTAAAATAAATTGTATTTTTAAATGCTGAAATAAATAGACATTAATTGTGCTATATGCTGCAGGAGACACATTAATTAATTAGTACTGTAGAATTCATTTATACATAAGGATCATAAAAGGGCTGGAATATAGTAGATTTATATGTAAGAAACAACACAATCAGTACATAATAGACAACATTGGCAGCGTATTTATAAGTATATGAATTACAGCAGAGTTAATGCATGAGTAAACAAACAGTTGAATCTCTTTTAACATGTTAAACACATAAGAATTAGTTTATTACAACAGCAAAATATATCTAGTGATTAGAAGAAAAGCACTGTTATTACATTGACAGAATAACACAAATAGTCTATGTAGCATGATTTTTAAAAATAAGTTAGTTTTTTTTTTTTTTGCTGTTGCATTTTTTCTAGTCAAATTTACATTTAGTAGTTTGCAGATAAAACTGGCTGTCACCCAAAAATAACAATAAATGATGAAGAAATTGAAAATGTCACAAACTTTGAATATCTAGGCTCTATAATAAATAACAATGGAGACTGTTCAATAGAAATTAAAAGGAGGATGGCCATAGCAATGCAGAGATTGAACAGCCTTAAAAGTCTATGGACCATGCATCTTCCCTGTGGCTACATACGGATGTGAGTCGTGGACTATCTCTCAGTCAAGAATGAGAATAGGGGCTTTTGAGCTGAAATGCTATAGACAGATTCTCAGAATATCTTGGACAAAGAAGATGAGAAATGTTGACATCTTAAAGGATCTGAACATCAAGGAAGATTGGCTAATAAACAGTATCCTTTCACGAAAGCTAAAATATTTTGGTCATATCAAGCGCCACGACGGTTTGGAAAAAATTATAGCAGAAGGCATGGTACCAGGAAAGGAGGGGCAGGGGCCGACCAACACGAAGATGGGCACAGGATATAAGTGACTCCTTGAGTGTATAAGTGCATGAGGCAGGAGAACTGACGAGAGACCAAGTTTCTTTCAGGCAGACTGTGATGAGAGCGACGTTCTGCTAAGGACCTGCTACATGATGATGATTTGCCATTGCTTTTGAAAGGTCAGATTTCAATACCACTGTCAAAACAACACAAGATGGTCTGCTGCCAAACTGCCTGCAGTTGGGGCTGAACCCGGCACTATTAAGTGCTACTGCTGCATGACATTCAAACACAATCAGGAACAATCAAAACCATAAATCATCATTCTGACAATAACATTTCTATACAAAGCCTGAACATAAAACATCTAGACGGTGATATCTGCACATTTCGGACCCACCGAAACATGTTCTATTTCAGCAAACTCTTAATTAGTTGCTTTTTTTTTTTTACCACATGCTTGTATGTGGGCGGGTGGGGGTCTTTTAATTTTAAAGCTGATAAGCTTTATTAGGAGATAATGTCTGCTTTAAATTCACAAGACATAAACGTTATTCTAACAGTAAGCACCATTCAAGTAAGAGTTGTTATCATTAGGCCAACAAATCAGAAAAGTACATACATCTCACATATAATGTTAACTGAAGAATGTGGAATATTTCTGCCAAATTGACAGAGATAAAGCCTTTATAAAAACAGGAGGAAAAGGTCAGAAACATCCAGAGATAGACAATCATATTTATAAAAAATAAAAAAGTAAAGGACCCTTTTCCATGCCTTTAGGCGTATAGGGCATATAGGGCTAGACCTATATTTTTATAAACCAATCAGCACACGATGGGTGATGTGGTCATCATCACGCCGGCCGCCTTTAATTCCCGGGACTGCGCCCGGTACCCACTCAAGGCTGGGTCAACCTGGAAGCCAAAATCATTTCTTTTTTAAAAGTCCGGTTCTGTCAGGAAGCGAACCCACGACCTTCCGAGCTGCGGCGAGCGACTAGCCGCTCCGCCACGATGACTCCCATTCATATATATATGGAAGGATAACTTTAAGGGATGGATGAACAGCAGACAAAGTATATGTGGTCAGAGTTAGTGGCAGACAGTGTTGGAGTATGCAGCAGACCTGAATTGTGAAGAAAATATCTAACTGACTAAGTGAATTTTAGATAATAATTATGAATACAAAGGTTTAACTAATTATGGGCTGTTGCCTTAATTATAATGGAATGAAAGAATAAAACTAACCATATTTAAATCTTGGTTAAACTCTGGGGATGTGAGTTTTCTATATGCAAGGCTTACTTGTTTGAATTTCTGTTGAAGAAACAAAAATAGCCGGATATATATGCATTAGAACACATAAATTTGTTTGTGCTTATTTGGCTAATTTAAAAAAAAAAAAAATTCAACAGCTTGCAAAAACTACTGACATCTAGACATATCAAAAACATGTTTAAAATAAGAAGTGTCAAATCTAATCAACACTACTGAGTGTATGGTGTAGAGACCTGGACAATAAACTAGCAATCAACACTAATGTGTGTATGGTGTAGAGACCTGGACAATAAACCAGCAATCAACACTACTGAGTGTATGGTGCAGAGACCTGGGCAATAAACCAGCAATCAACACTACTGAGTGTATGGTGCAGAGATCTGGACAATAAACCAGCAATCAACACTACTGTGTGTATGGTGTAGAGACCTGGACAATAAACCAGCAATCAACACTACTGTGTGTATGGTGTAGAGACCTGGACAATAAACCAGCAATCAACACTACTGTGCGTATGGTGTAGAGACCTGGACAATAAACCAGCAATCAACACTACTGAGTGTATGGTGTAGAGACCTGGACAATAAACCAGCAATCAACACTACTGTGTTTATGGTGTAGAGACCTGGACAATAAACCAGCAATCAACACTACTGAGTGTATGGTGTAGAGACCTGGACAATAAACCAGCAAATAGACACCAAACTGAGTATCTCTAGAGACCTGGACAATAAACCAGCAATCAACAAGATGAGTTTATCTGTAAAACCTGGACACACAAACCATCAATATAGAACTACTGTGGTGTATGGTGTAGAGATCTGTTGACAATAAACTCCTAAAAATTGTACATAGGGAGCCAGCATAAAAAACAGACAGTCCTAAAAGTGGGAGGATACTAGGGAGAAGCACAAGGCAAGACAGTGCTGCTTCTAATTGTTTAAAGGCTACCATCTTGATGCTAGGATTTTTCTGCGTTGTCTTCCTGCTGTTTAGCGTTCACCAAATTTCTTTAAGTGTAGCCCTGTGGCATGCTGGCCAGATGGCTGACCCATCTAATCTCTTGCTCTTAGCAGGTAATTAAGCTGTATCATTAGTTTCAGGCCTAGTCTTCTAATGTCTTCATTTATAAATTGTATCTCTTCCTGTTGCTCTTCAAATATATCTCATCTCTGTTTTGATTTTGCACTCATTAGTTGTAGTAAGGGTCCCTATTATACATCTGTAGAATAAAGTTGGCTAAAAGATAGTTCTTATTATCTTCTATGTGTAAAAAGTTGTGTTAGTTGTCCAAGTACCTGATATATTTTTGCATATTGTTTGTTGATTTCTCTATCCATTTTTTCCTTCTGATATGAAAGCTGATCCTACATATTTAATATGTAATAAATTTGTTAACATATTATGTGTAGATCGCATTCCTAAATATGTGTGGCTTTCATTCATTTGGTTTCAGTAACAAATGTTGCCTGTTGAGTTACAGTGGATAAATTATTACCTTAACAGATTCAGCAGAAAACTTGTGTTTCTCTGGGTGCCACCTGATGGCTAACTGCTTGTATCTTGTTGAGACGGAATTAATATCAGGGTCTAGTGTGTGAAAATATGGAGAGAAAAAAAACAAGTAATTTTTTTATATAGGCACATTTTCCTTCAGTCAGAGAGTATCTGTCTGAGAGATAAGTAAACAATGTTTGCACACTAATAAGGTAAATCTGTAAAATGCGTGTGCACGCAACATTCAAATTCTGGAACAAGGCCGAGTCCACAAGCTGATCAACAACCTGGGTTTAACAGCTGGTGAACATTAAAAAAAAAATAATTTTTAAATAAAGAACCCTTTAGACAGTACTGCCACACTGGGCAAATGACCCTAGACCAGCGGCTCTCAACCTGTGGGTCGCGACCCTTTTTTTTTGGGTAGAGCAACCATTCACAGGGGTTGCCTAAAACCACTGTAAAACAGACATTGATTGAAGTGGGAACAAAATAATTGTATGGTTGAGGGTCGCCACAACATAAGGAACTGCATTAAAGGGTTCAGGCATTAGGAAGGTTGAGATCCACGGCTATCCTCCGAATAGGGGTCCTAAATTATCGAGGCGGAAAATATACCCTAAAAGAGCCTCAGTCACGTTCAATTGCGCACTTCCGTCGTTTTTAATTGCAAACTTCCGGCGACTTCCGCCACCGCCAAGAGTATCCCCACGCTCACACTAGATGGTTGGGACTCACGAGCAGCAGCGATCGCATCTCATGCAGCTTCCTTCATTTTATTTGCTCATGAGTCCTAGCCATCTAGTTTAGCCCCAATCCACGCCGTGTAAGCGGCATGGGGGGATATTCTTGGCGGTGGCGGATGTCCCCGGAAGTTCGCAATTCGACGGTGGCGTTATAGTCCCCGGAAGTGCGCAATTGACACGTGATTAAGGCCCTGTTAAGGTATATTTTCCGCCTCGATAATTTAGGATCGTTATTCAGAGGATAGCCAGAACCACTGCCCTAGACACACACATTTATACACCATTTGGCACTCAATGGGTGATTCTGGCAAAACCACAGTGGTCACTATTACTACTATTGTCTGAACAGATTTGGTACGTAAAAAGGATTACTATAATTGCACACAAAAATTTCCATCTCTACTCTAGTCTTCTCCTACAGTCTACAGACCACACAAGATCAAGAAGGTAAACTCACATGACAACTGTAGCACCGATGAGAATTCCGATGTAAGTAAAAAATGAATCACACATATTATTATTAATTAAATAATTAATAATATTATTGTTTTAAATCAAATAAACATCAAATTATGTGTGGATAGTGATAGCTTTTCTAATTTGAAAATTATCCCTGGGGCAGTTGTATTTTCCGTTACCTGACTGACACAGTGGCTTTGAATTAAGCTAAACTGAACTTGCTAGTATTTTAATATTCACATTCATACATTACAATATACGAATATACATACTTTTAGTATTTTCTTTCGTGGCAAATAGATTCACAGCGCATAGGTTATTAATTAATTTACAATAATTTAAATAATGTTTAAGAGGTGTGTGGTATGTTACCCAAGCATACAACGAGATTTGCAGACAATACAATGCATGACACATCATACATGAGGCCCTAAAAAAATCAATAAACGTGGTGACTACAAATAAATACAGACCAAAACACTTTAGAGTCTTTCCAACTCTCACAATCACAATCACTTTTGCAAGTGCAAAAATAGTTCAAAGCACAATTATTCAGTTTGAGTCTCTTCTGTCTAAGACTAATTAAGTCATTCAAAGACTTCAATTTAATTATCTAACATCAGTCGTTAGTTTAATTCTGGACGTTTAAAATAATGAGTCAATTTACTAATTTATCGCATAAGGAAACGCAATTACCATATATAAATATAAAAAATTATTTCATTATTTTTTTTTTCAATATCCAACGTTTTTCTTCACTTTCACTTTTTGTTTCACTGTTAGTAAAAAAAAATTAATAATAAATGCCATGTTTTTACTTACCTAAAGGAAGTCCCAAAATTTCACATGCATTCTGATTTGTAAGAACCATATCTATCATTTGGAAGAAACGATGCCGAAGATGTAAGTTATACACAGACTTAGAAGTATGTAGTCCAGCTAGAAACAAGCACAAAAATACAACAAACTATTGGTGGTCGCCATATCTTGCCTGCCAGTGACGCTGTCGATCTCGTTCTCGTTGTTTGTGCGCTATTGCCAGATAGCACTTCTGCCACCTTAAAACGTTAGATTAACGAAATGAGAGGACGGCTGTACAATTATGAAAGTCTGATTTAGGAATCGATGTCACAGTACGCCGGGCATACCCGTAGATGCTTCGCCTCCCGCAGAAAACCCAGTGGGTGTAGATGATAACTGTTCTTGTAGCACCCTGATTATACACTCGTCGTTGTTTTCCTTTCATACGTCACTCCTTATTGGATCCACATCTAATTCTATGTTCACACATTCTTGCATCAGCATTCGTTCAGAAATGGTCTTCATGATAACACCTTTGTCCAATACAAATGTTCCTGAAGCGCCCCCCCCCCCCCCACCTCCCAAATGCAGCAGCCATTCCAAGGTACCTTTACTCGTTGTTTCCATGAAAAGTTGGTTATAGTGTCTCCTGTCTTGACCTCAAATACTGCATAGACTTGCTTCACCAAGCTTTATTTACATGTCACGCAATCGTGGTAGCGTAAGCTATTGATTATTATCCCCGTAATTAATCCGTACAGCGTTGATAATAGCTCTGCCCAGTCTTCTTCCTGTTTGCATTGCTACACTACTTGCCCTCAACCATACATTTATATTCTTTCCTATTATTTTTTTTTTAATCAACGTTTGTCACATATCTTCCCTGGCGCTAGCTATGAAGTTTTCTACGTGATGCTCATATGCAAACATCTGTCCGAAGGCCATAGCAAGATATTTCATATTGCCCATTCCCTCAAAGTTTATATCACTCATGCTCACGTTTGGCGTATGTATACTGACAATGTAAGTATTCAAGAAGAACTTTGTAGCAAGCCTTTGCCTCCTATTTCTTCCTCGTCGGTTACACAAGGATACCAACTGTGAACAACATTATTCTCTCGACCATCTGTGCATTGATGACAACTGATTTGACACACTGAAGACATCAGGAGACAGTGGTGATCCCGAGGCAGACTGACGAAGCTAATGAGCTGCTGGTGTTGCTGGTAAACAGGAAGAAAAGATTGTTAATCCTCCGAACTGCGGTTCCAAATTAGGGGTTGTGTTAGGACTTTTCAGTTTGATATTTAAAAGCCTCGATTAATACATTTGAATTTATTTATCATATTATAACTGCATACAGTATAGTGTCAAGATAAAGGTCCGTGTGGTATATTTTCTCAGTAAGATGCAAGTCTTCGAAATGCTGCCCCTAATAACTTCACGCATTACATCAAAAGTTCAAATTATATTTGGGACATGTTCACGTTTCAGTCTGATCTAGGTCAGAGGGGTGTCACGTTGTACTGCTTTTTTTTTTTCTAAAAGAGTTTCTCGTATGACCTAGGTACGACTCTTTTTATCTGGAGAAGGCTGTGGGTAGGGGGGTTTTGGTTTGGGCCAGTTATACACATTCTGGGTGCGTTAAAAGCTGTATCGTCATGTAGTATAGAACACGCGACATCGGCGCTGGTGTAATTGGAGGAAAGACAACGTGACACCGCTCCGACGTAAAAGAGTCTGAGAATGTATAAATAAAAAGTCAGGCTGTTTGTAGATGGGCTTGGAAACATGAACAGAACAATATTTTGATTTCGCTGCCTGTGCCGAATCTCTGTATCATAGCACAGCACGGCTTTGCTCAGATAACCCTAACCCTAATCTGGGAACGCCGAATTTGGAGTAAGTGACCTCCAACCACACTAGGACCGCACAACGAGCGACAAATACCTGGTGACACAAAGTGCCACTTTTCGAATGAGATCACCCGGGTACAAGTCCCAGAACGGTTAGATTGAGTTTGAAAAAAATTCTAGGCAAAAACAATTTGCATCCCATATTAGGGCGGAGCGTAAGTTAGCCGAATTTAAGACCGCCGATGGGAAGATAGCAATATTATAGCATTTATTTGCTCCTGCCGTTTCGAATGCATCAATGGTTTCCCGGCAATTTAAAGTCTTTTCTTCTGTCTTCATTCTTAAATGGACTCATTATATTTTGATTTACAGCTAGGCTGCGATATCTGCGCCTTTCAGCTTATTATATCCAATGACATGATTGCTTAAGGGATAGTGGGTCTATATACCCCCCCCCCCCCTTCCCGTCTATCCTCGTTCTTGCACGAGGAATTTACAATCTTCAGACAAGGTTTTACCGGAGAACGCCTTGTTTCAGTCCTCTGTTTTTTATTGAGTACAGTTGACATCCATTCACTCCAAGAAACACGTGACGACCTTTCAACTGTGAACCTTAAACCTTGCCTTTTTGTAACCAAGTGTAAGCTGTGTACAGTGCAAGATGGCAGCGTCTGTATTCCAACATATCGAACATGCACCACCAATTGAAGTGTTTCAATTGACGAAGTTATTCAATGAGTGTAAAAGTTCCTCCAAGGTTAATTTGGGAGTTGGCGGTATGAGTAATGACACGGTTGTTAATTTTGTTTTGTTAAGAGCAGTAGTCACAATAATTTTTCGACAACAACAAAATTGGCTGTCCTCCGAATAACGGTCCTAAATTATCGAGGCAAAAATATACCCTAACAGGGCCTCAGTCACGTGTAAATTGCGCACTTCCTTCGTCTAAAATTGCGCACTTCCGCCACCGCCGAGAGTATGGACCCACCATGAAATAAAATGAAGGAAACTGCAGGAGATGCAGTAGCTGCTGCTCGTAAGTCCCAGCCATCTAGTTTAGCCCCGTTCCGGTAAGTCAGTTCTAAAGGGAGATATTAACATTGTTGGGTGGATACCACCATAGACAAGTTATAATGTAATATGATGACAAAAGATGGATTCCAAGTTGCATCGCAGTAAAATGTAGGTTTAAACTTACTAAATGTTTGCATATTATGGCAATAACTACTGGTTTTGCTAGTCACACTCACCATCGCCATGGGCTGTGAGTCCCATGCCTCCGCATAGCACACAAAAACACTAACACTGAGAAGACAGAAAAGGGCCAACAAGAAGAAGAGTGATAGTAGTAACTTAAAAAAAAGGGGGGATTCTAGTTGGGATATTAAGTGGTCATTGAGCAGAAAGACTGGGTGATTCTTCATCACTTGATGGTGAATTGATGCATAAATCCCTGTATGGGTTCCTAGGCCCTATTGTTGGGGGAAAAAGAATAGATCCACTGCCTCCCCAACAAGTGTTTCATATGGGTCGACTTATTGAGAACATCTTTCAACGTTGGAGTGCATCTGCCCAAGCGACAAGGAACGACCAAGTACACACAAATAAGCCAGTAAACTAGATGCGCATGCAAAACTCAGGCCCTGACACAAAGCTCAAGTCCAAATGGACGAACAACCAGGACTTTCTGCCGAAGCTTACAGCCGGTGAACAAAGAAGATGCAGATGCATAACAATCTAGATATTGTAAGGGTTCTTTGAGAGCAAATAAACAGTCATGCCGAGGCAGAAATCGATCAGCACAGTCTGGAGAGAATGGTGCTGCAAGGCGTGAATAAGTGATGTGGCCAATACTCAACACTGAAAGGAAAGGCAAGACAGATATACAGTAAGGCTGTTACTGGTACCATAGCAGATAACTCTGTGCTTGCTGCTGAAGATGAGGATAGGTGCTTATGAGAATGTCCTGAGTGCTGTGAAATCAATTCTTATTACAATTGATATAGTAACAAATTTTGTAGTTTCAGTTGTTTAATAAATACTGTTTACATTCAGCATACAGAGATGAGAATGGAAAACCCTTGGTTCTTTCCGTTGTGAGAGCCGTAGAGCTGTGTATGGCAGATGACAAAACATTGAATCATGAATATTTGCCGGTCGCTGGTCTGCCCGACTTTCGAACAGCAGCAAATAAGCTCATGTTGGGTTCTGAACACAGAGCTCTTTTGGACCATAAGGTATAATTTGTAAAAGAGTATGTTGCTCTTTGTTAGATGAGATAATTGAAAACACTTTAGTTCCATTTTAAATGTTGAAATCTTTTGTTTATGTTATACAGGTAGTTCAGTGGTAGAGCAGGAGTATCTAGACTGTTAGCACTGTTCTCATTGAGACATCTTAACATCAATCATCTTCCACTTTTGGCATTAACTATTATGTAGGACTGACTGACTCTCTACCCCACCAGGACATCACACAAGCGATTAACACCCGATGACACAAAGTGCCCTCATGTGGATGAGGATCGCCGTGGAGAGGTCCCAGAAACCGCATTCAGACAATTTGCCATATTTATGGCTTGCCTATATTGCAGCCCCTGGCAAAAGCCAGGGTGGGGCTTCAAATAACAAAAAATTTCGCCCTAAAAAGAACAAAACACCTATTGCTAGGTGAGCTGATTAGTAAAAATAACTATTATGTCGCAAGCAACACATTATGTGTCATTGGATATTTTCATGTGTTCCAGTTGATGTGTTTGTATAATTTTAGATTGTACAAAGTCTGACAATTAAGTAATGAGACCTATTCCATAAAGATAAAATAATCAACATTTGAAGATATAACCTGTATTTTATTCAAAGTAAGCCCCTTGTACATTGATACAGCAAGTGGCACGATCTAACAAACACTGGACCGAGCTCTGTAGTTCTTCTGTTGTTATGGCCCTTAAAGTCAATGTTGAGGCCCTTTGGATGTCATTAATATCGGTAACGAAGTGTCCTTTCAATCGTAACTTTGATTTTGGGAATAGAAAATAATCACAGGGAGACGGTAAAAAACCGTTCTTTCAATCATAACTTTAATTTTGGGAATAGAAAATAATCACAGGGAGACAAATCTGGGTAATAAGGTGGAAGGCTGAGAACAAACACTTGTTTTTGGGCCACAAATTTTTGTTTTGATGATGTCTCTTGTGTACTCAACCCTTTGATGTTTTTGGTCATCAGACAACAAATGTGGTACAAACTTTGCTTGTATCCGTTCTCTTTTGCAATGAGTTCATCATTATGAACAGAAATTTGGCGTCCAGGTCTAGGTGCATTAGTAATAATTTCCACACCACTTTTGAATCGTAAATACCACCTGAAAATTTGTGCACGAGATAAACAATTATCCCCATAAACTTGTTGCATCAATTCAATTGTTTCAATGGCGCTTTAAATGAGTTTTAAAAAGAATTTAATGTTAATTTTTGATCCGTGGTGATTTGTTAACAATGCACTTCTGACTAGGTCAACAAAATGCCCTCTTGTTTGTTTTCTGCTTATCGAGCGGCAATGACAAGTTGCCAGATCATAGACGAATGCTGCCTCTTTAGATTCCATGCTTTGCTTCATAGATGGCATTTTTGTCTTGGCCATAATAAAATCAGTCTCATTACTTATTTGTCGAACCTTGTATGTTTAGTCACTGACTATAAACAGTTCCAACAATTTGGTGGTTTCCTATGAAAAGTAATTTAAACCCTATGAAAGCAATACACCTTAGATTTTTTTTTCGTTTTATTATTGCCTTCCCCAGAAATCAGCTTGGACTTTCTGGGACTGCAAGAGTTTAGCATTGTGGGTAGAAGCATTTTGCAGTCCAGCAATGCATAGCATTGGCTACTGTCTTTCTGTGTAAATGTATGTCATCAATTCTTGGTTACGCTGCTTCACAATTTGCTGTCTCCAAAAGCATGTATTATTTATGTGCTGATACCCTTCTGTGCCATGACAAAAAAGTCTTCTCAGACTGCCTTCCTCTGTCATTCCACTACCCTTTATTTGCCACAATATGTTCCAGTTTCTTTCCTGTGGAATCCATAAGACATGGGAAATATAGAGACACCTAAAACATGTAGTTAAGAGATTTATAGAAATGATAGGAAAAAATAGGAAATGATGTGAATGAATAATATATAAGCTGAATAGAAAAAGAAATGATATAGTATGAACAGGTAGAAGATACCATTCCTTAGTCAGGTGTGCGAGGTAATATGCAGGCTGATAAATTAGCTGCTGCTGCTCTGGGTGGTGAGCTATTTTATGATAAAGCAGATGGGGTGAAGGCTGAAATGGAAAGTGCAACAGAACAGATTTAGAACTCATTCATTGAAAGAGTAACTCAACAAGGGGTTTGCAGAGGTTCTAGAATATACTTTAAATAAAGTTTGCAGCTGGAACTATTAGCATCACAACTCTTCGTTAACTACTTGATTTGATTTCTTCTTCTTCTTCTTCTGCGTTCGATATCAGTCATGCTAAACATTGAGTCCCGTCTGGGTCACAAATAGGATTGTGCGTTTAAGGTCGCCACCGGTCCCCCATAGCTTCTCTTGCAATGTGGCTCCTTTGGGCCAGATCCACAGTCTTTGCTGGGAGAGGTAAGGGCAGTACTGCAGTATGTGTTCAGGGGTTTGTCTTTCTGCTCCACAATCACAGGCAGCAGATTCTTTTATGCCTATCCTGTACAAGTGTGCTCGAAGACCAAAGTGTCTAGTCCGAAGTCTAAGAATTGATGTTTGTTCTTTCCTCTTGAGTTTGTTTATGCTGTCACTCTCTGGTCTGTAATCTCCATTCTGCCTTCTCCACTCCAGCTTGAAAGACTGCTTTAGCGCTGTTTTGGTTTCCTTGTAGCTGTGTGGTGGATGAGGTTGTGGAAGATTACTCCCAGCTTTTGCCAACTCATCTGCTCTCTCATTTCCTTGAATACCACAGTGGGCTGGTATCCACTGCAAGACCAGTTCTGCTTCCTTGGAGAGTAAGCCAATGTTGGTCCTTAGATCAGCAATTATTTTGTCTTGTTTTTTGCTGGATAGTGCTTGGAGAACAGACAATGAGTCGCTAAGTATAACAATTTGGTGCCCTCTGTGTTCTTGAGTGATGAGATGTTGGACTGCAGAGAGGAGGGCAGTTGCCTCAGCTCTGAAGTTAGTGCAGATGTCACCTGCTGGTAGAGAGAGAGTTTCTGCTCTACTGCTAAGGGATTTAATGTAAATTCCACAACCCCCCTTTCTGACTGCATCTGTAGCAGAGCCGTCGGTGAAAACCTGAGTCCAAGTGGTGTTTGGATACCTCTCATCAAGCATAGCAAGAGCCAGGGTTCTCTGTTGTGTCTCCGTCTGGGCATCTTTCGAAGTGATTCCTGGTACCTTTAGGACTACATTTGCTTTCTCTGGCTTGCTTGTCCATGGTTCTGGCCTAAGTTTTTCGCACAGTGCAACATCTTTGATTTGATTTGATTCAAGAACCGACATCACAGCACTCAGGGCATTCCCATAAGCGCTCCGTCCCCATCTTCAGCAGCCAGTGAAGAGTTCCGATACTAATGGTGCCAGTAGCTTTCTGATTAAATGTCCGTCTTGCCTTTCCTCTGAGCCTTGAGCTTCTGCCAGAATCTCTCGTCACCCCCAACTGCATCAATCTCACCAAACTGTGGTGATCCATCTGCTCCTCCGCATTGTACACGCTCTCCCACAAGGCACTAACCACGTCTGCCCTATCATGTAGCAGTATTCCACCAAGTTGTGCAGAGCCAGCCAGTCTGTCCGCCTGTTCATTTCCCAACACACATGCGTCACCCGGTGAAAAAATCCAGACAATACTCCTCACTCGTGTCCTCCGCAGCGTAGCATGCCACTCTGCACGAAGCATACCTGTTCTGATCTTCCTCAGCATGCTTTCTGAATCAGTTACAATTACAATGTGTGTGTGTGTTGTGTTCTCTAGTCAGCGGAAAGTTGCAGTGACCGCCTCCACCTCCATTCTTAAGCTGGATGTTGTGGTATCGTATGCTAGGCTCTGCTGCACCAAACGTCGACCATTAACTTTTGCTAAAAAAACCCAAGCACTTCTTTTGCCTCTTGACAGTGAGACAAGAAGAACGCTACTCCCTCCGAGACCAGACAAGTGGAACACCTTGTACGGAGGAAAAGAACAGCTTGTGAAAACATGCAAATTCCACTACATGGCATTGGGCCAAAGGGCGAAAGCTCATGCGCCGCTGGATCGATAACAACAACAACAACAACAAGCCTCTTGACACTGAACCGTCTGTGTAAATGATCAAATCCTCTGAGCGAGCATTATCTTGAATTAATTGCTGAATTTCCGCCTCTGTGGCACCTGCTGGCCAGTCTCTGCATTCCCGGCTCAGCGTGATTATGACTCTACACAAGTCTGACTGCTCAGGTGGCACTTTGACCCACTCCTCTCCTAATGTTCTCAAGGACGCATACCTGTCTGATTGTGTCTTCTGCCTGAGCCATCAATGACCTTCCTCTTATCAGCCGCTGACTCTTAACTGCACCCAGAGCTTCATGCAGAGGGTGGTCTGTGTCTGCAGCTACCCTGAGATATGACTTGGCCTGCATCACCTTGTGCCTACGTGCAACCGTCGGCAAACCAAGGATGTATCGCATACACACTACTGGGGTGTCTCTGGTGCAACCCAGAATGACCCGCATAGCCGCGTTCTGTATGCGCTGTAGTTTGTCCATCTGAGTCTTTGAGACGGTAAGCAGTCCCAGACCATAATCCATCACTGACAGGATCAGGTGCTAATATAGTGTAAAAAGCATTCTCTGCTCTATGTCAATTGCAGCCATAGTCTTTAGTGCACTAAGTCCTTTTTGGCATCTCGTCACAACACTCTCCACATGGTCCTTAAATGACAGGCTCCTGTCAAATGTAATTCCCAGATAGTTCAGTTTGCTCTCTCTGTTGGCGTCTCTACCATCTATCGTGAGACTTGGGACATTAGTTTTAACGATTCTGTTGTCCAGAGAACACCACAAAACAGACGCCTTTTCCGGGTGGACGACAGCTTTCATTTCTGTACACCACTCAGTCACTTTGTCTACTGTCGCTTGTAGCTCCCGGGCTGTTTGTTCCCTCTCTTCCCCCTGCCTATATGCAAGTATATCATCCGCAAAAGTCAGTATCCTTCCAACTCCTGGTGCTTCTAGGCTTGCAATCTTGCTCTTATACACGTTGAAGAGCACAGGCGAGATGGCGGATCCCTGTGGCAGTCCTGGGGCCAAAGTGCATGGTTCAGAAGTCCATGAGCCCAGTCGGAGAGCAATCCGACGTGAATACAGGACAGCTGCAACCCAATTCACCAGCCATGGATTGACCTCCTTCTCCCTCAGTGCAGTCATTAAGATCTCGTATCTCACTCTGTTATAAGCATCCTCGAGATCCAGTCCTACCGCCATAGTTTCCTGTCTGTTCTGGAACCCTTCATAGACGTCAAAAGCAAAAGTGGCAGCATTTGCCCAAGTGTCCTTTCCTGGCCTTTAAGCTTCCCCCTTTCCAAAAATTCTTGTAACTTTCGTTAACTACTGAAGAGGGGGACCACATGTTGGAATGAATTGCATATGGCTAACAAATTAACAGATGTGGCATAAAGTGGGGACTGATTATATTCACTTCTCTCTTAAAATCAAAGTGATATATCAATGGTTGTGTGGAAATAATGCAGGGAACTATAGACACTATGTTGTGGTTTTTATTGTTGTGTTTTTTCCTAATTTTTTTTTCTTTCTAATTGGCAACCAGATTAAAAAAAAAAAAAAAGAGGGGGGGGGGGGGAAGGAGAAGGAAAATGAGCAGTGATAGTCTTTAAAATGCCTTAATGGATGTTTTGACTGAATTGTGCAAAAAGGACAACTTCACTGTATGCAGATAATGAAACTATCTATCTTTTAAGTGTATTAGAAACAAAGCCAAAGAGGGATGTTGTATAAAAGAAAGGGGAGGAGATAATATAAAGGATAATATACAAATTTACTCCTTGAACTTATCTCTACTCCAAGTCTATAAGAGCTTCAATAATGTTGTGGTGAGTAAAAGCCGCAACCCACACCTAAACTGCCTCAGTAACAAGAAAAAGTTTATTAGGCGGTGACTAAGACCAGTTGTGTCTTAACCCTGACAGTATATGATCTGTATGGTCTAATTAGCAGTAACAGTAAAACACTAGGCACACTAACTACAAATCCTATTCAGAATCAAAACAAATGGAACTATAATCATAACACTGAACATCTGTTTATTTTCCTGAACACAAAACTAAAGTGCTTCACAGATATTAATTCATTAACAGTCAACATCGTATTCAAAAAGACCATGCGCTGAGCACTTCAGCTAACAAAAATAGAAGTTCGCCTACAGTGGCCTGAAATACAATCTCCAAACGAGGATACACATTGAAATCTAGGCTTACCACATTTTAACTACTAGATGAAATTTAGATCTAACACTGCTGAACTATTGCAACATACCCAAATCGTGAAGTGAGCCAATCCGTCACTCTCCACTCACCAGCTTCAACCCCTGTTGGGTTAACAGTCATGAATGACTGTGCAACGGCGATGGATGGGTTGAGATGTCCCTAGTGCATCTGGCGAGGGCGGAAAGCTAAGAGGCCTTTTTTCCCCCGTCCCATCCTTTTTATACTCACGAACTTGCCAGATTTTATTTTGCATGCAGCTCAACTTAATAAGTACTTAAGGTGTGGCAAGTTGAACATGAATGAAACAGTTATTATGGTGAATTGTTGGGACCAAGATGCTGTGAACCATGCTGCATGGAGGAAGAAAATTAGGATGGAAATAGAGATAAAGGAGATGATAATCCCGGACGAGCACCCAATTGCAATAAGTGGGGTTTGTATTCTCTCGTTGTCTAGGTGGTGTTTATATGCGTGTGTCGTGAACGTTCTTCTCACACACTACGTTAACGCAACTGGTACAAGCCGACACCAAGTTAGTCGTACAAGCATTGATTTATTGAAATGTTATAACTCACAGCAATGTCTAGTTGTTGTCCTAATACACAGCTCTCGCACACGAATTCACGCAGCCTTCAACATGCAGGTTCTTCAAGCATTTACTGACCAGAGTCGGCTCCAATAAATCAGGTTGAGCTTCTTGCCATTTCACAGACTGGCCTGGTTGTCTTGGCTTCACACTTTGTCGTCAGGTTGATCTTGACTTCACACTTTGTCGTCAGGGTCTCCTTTCGCAACAAGCAATCTTACGTTGACATTCTTACACTCAGTCGCACATCCTTTCGCTCCAACAGGTCGACACAAACTAAACTTGATCAGAATCAAGTCTGACTTATACCACGGGTTAGTTTCACGTGGCAACACGTGGTGGTCCTTTACTTTCACGTGGCGACCTTTGGTCGCGTCGTCGTGATACCCGTGATAAATAGTGGTCATCACCTACCTCAAGATCCTCGTTTAATCCGAGTATCTGGAACATCTCGGTGTTTTGGGTTAGCTTTAGGCCTTCCCCCCAACCTTCCTAATCTGGGTGAAAATATCCCCCATTACAAAATAGGATAAGAGCTTAGCACCTGAGAAGAAGCATATTAGATACATGTGATGGCAACAGTAGTAGTCTAGAAATGCCATGCCCTAATTGTGGATAAATTGAATTCCAGAGAAATTTGACTAATACTAATAATAATAATTTGACTGTAGTTTCACCTGATTGTGGATAGCTTGTCGTAAAGCTAGTTACACTCACTATCTCCATGGGCTCCGATTCCTATGCCTTCCTATTAACACAGTATAGAACTATCATTTGGAAAGATGTAAAGGTGCTAATAAGTTTAGGTTCTTTATTAATACCTTATCCCAAACAGGGAAAATCCACAGGTCATGGGAGTCTAATATTTCAGAGGGTGGTAAATCGGCTGCACTCTTTCATGGGATGTAGGTGGGTTGGGGTTAGGGCCGGTTCTATATGTTTTGGGGTCGTTAAAAGCATGAGAAAGCTGAGAAACCCATTCTTACCACCCTCTAAAATGTTGGACTGTCCTGTGATGTTAGGATATTATAAAGCACCTAATTTTACCTTGCTCTCTTGTATCAAAATGGGAAGATGGTATTTTTTTTCTTGCATGCAATTGACTATGTTTGGTGTGTCTGCAAAATAGTGTATTCTTCATTTCTTTCATTGTTGTGTCACTGTTTCAGGTTGAAGGATTTCAGGCTCTTGGAGGCACTGGGGCACTGAGACTTGCAGCTGCCTTTCTGAAGAACATTTTACATTTTGATACTGTTTATGTATCTAATCCAACATGGGGTGAGTGAGACAGTTAGTGTTTACTTTGTGTGGCAACAGTCAGTGAGTCATTCAGGTACCATCTTCACAGTGAATATTGGCTGCATCTGATCTCCCATATGTACTGCCTTTCAACCTGGATCTACTCTCTCTCAGACTGCTGTTCATCTATCACTTTATGTTATTTTCCCACTTATAACATTGTCTGCCTCTTGTTTGCCTATCTTCAACTTGCCTGTCCAGTGTGGTTTTTAAAAGACTTAAGTATTTTAACATAGGTGAAACATTTCACTTGTCTCTTTTTTAATCTCCTTCACAACTCTCTTTCATTCTCAGTCTGATCAAAACCTCTGTATTTGATTGTTTTTATTTTCATCAAATGTGAATTAATCTTCTGTATATCCATATCTGAGGACTCAGAGTTTTTAATTGCTTGTTCCTTTTTTTAGGTTTCTGCACCATACAGAAGCGTTGAGTATACATAACAATGGAAGGTGGACGATGAAATTTGATCTGCTCAGAATCCACTAAAATTGAAGGAAGTCATGGGTTACACATAAACCCACCGATGCGGCTTAGGGCAAGGATAGGTCACATGGTTGTCAAAGGCCTCAGCCAAAGAACTAGAGACATGGTGACACAACACATCTGGGATACCGAGAGTGACTTAGAGGTCCAGAAAACAGCCCAGCAGTCTTAGCAAGGTCAGGAGCTCAGCCTCAGAAGTGCCTTGCCACGAGAACTCACATGGTGTGAGAGTTGTCAAATGGCTCCACTGTGACTGAGCTTTGTCATTAGATCTGCATATGATGTGTTACCCTCAGGTGCTAAACTGGTCAAATGGTGAAATATGCAGAGCAAAACAGACGCTCGAGCCCATATTGTCCATGTGCAGAAGGCCTAGGTGACGGACGATACAGTCGCCACAATAAGGTCTTGAAAGAGTTGATCAATATTGTGGACAAAGCCGGGATAAGGCCAACATGAGGGCCAGTCCTAACATCCCTCCCATATGCTTTCTCAATTCTGAGCAGATTTCTAAAGGTATTTTCAACAGAGTTGCATACATTCTAGTCATATTTGACTGTTTGTGGGACTGGCGGTTGACCTGTCTGGTTTTGAGAGATACCCCAAACTGATCCGAAAGACCGGTCTAAGGCCAGTCATGGTGTTGCACTCAGCGGCAGAGTGCGAGCTCGTCCTGATAGAGCTGAGTGTGCTGTATGACTCGCGAATTGAAGGCCAACACCTGTACAAACTTGAGAAGTACAGCGATCTGGTTGCCAGTCTGAGGATCGATAAAGGGTATTCAGTAAACTCTTTGCCGTTGAGGTAAGTGCAAGAAGGCTAATCCACACCTCCACATACAATGTACCGAAGCAACTGAGCTTGAGAGGAAATGAGCCTGAATGGGCGCTAAAGCAACTGGGCAAAGCTGCAGTGAGAGCTTTGAGCTGGCTGTGGTCATAACAAAACGACGTGGGGGATAGGCCTCGGTAGATTGGTCCGAGCTCCTAGTGCAGTGGCTGTCAACCTTTCTAATGCGGCGACCCTTGAGGACAGTTCCTTATTTATGTTTTGCCTGATCTACTACCAACTGCCAAGTCTCTTGTTGAAATACTGCGATCTGGTTGCCATTTGTCACTTTGGTGAGGAGGCGCTTAATTTGCTACCACAGCGACGATTTATCACCAGTACCTGTTGCAGTCACCTTAACATCTTGTCCGATAAGTGCAGCAAAAGATGTCCGAGGCCCAGGAGTCATGATCCAAGTTCGGCCCGCACCCCCCTTCCCCGCCCCTACCTTGAGAGTGTCTAAGGCATAAATGGGCCAAAAGAATTGTTGAAGGGGAACCACTTACTGAGGATTGGTAGGCTCCTGCTGTGCATGCTCCCGCCATGGCGTTCTCTTCTCTCCATTTCTTCTTCTTCTTTTCATTCAAATGATGTAATTGCACTGTGCCTCTTTACAGCAAAGCTGCTATATTTTCGCCTTTAAGCCGACACATCTGACTTCATTGAGCATTTGTTGACTTTGACAGTACTCGTCATTTTCAGTGAGTTATCTCTGTAGCTGTCAACAATATTTGCATCTTGTTGCAGTTTTTTGCCATTCCTGTTCTCTTTTTCATTTCTGTTTCACTTCTGTCATCATGTGTTATTACATGGCTAAGATAAAAGAAACTGGTTACTTTGTTTGACATTCACAACATATCTATGTGCCTAGCCAGACGGCATAGGCAATCATGTCTCTCTATAGATCTGACTATAAGCAGAAAAGATGAAAAAACTCTTACTCGCAGCATAAATATAGTTTATGAGAATGTGTCTGTATGTTGGATCCACTGACCCCCACCCCCTCTCCTCTCAACCAGGCCCCACCGTTAAAAAGAAAAGTCTTTTCCGCAGGCTCACAAAATATTTCAATATTTATGCATTTTTAACTTCAAGAGTTCCTTAGTTTATATTTGAAAAACTTTTGGCAATATATGACAAATTACTCTTTTCAAAATTTGCTAGCTAAATTATCTCTAGCAAGTCTTTACTCCAGAAAATGTTATCTGTCTTTTTGCACATTATCTCTTTTGACAGTGTCTGTAAAGGTTTTAGGTATGATGTATTTGAAAACAGGAGAAAATTCTTCTTCTTTAGTTATAGTTTGCTCCATTAGGAGATAAAAGTATGAAAAGAGTAGCAGCAGCAGACTACGAACTAGTAAGGTCTGGTACTAATCTTTATTATCATGTGTAGGCAGTCATTTATATTTTTATACGATCACCAGAATTACAAATAAATCAGATCGATGATCTTTTATCACAACACCCACATCACCAAGCATCCAGTATTTATCTCTTTGTCATCCCCTTGCTCTTTTTCTGTCATACTTACCAGTTGTAACCAAGTTCTCAGCTCCATGCCTTCTCATAACATGTCCAGAAAACACTCAGTGTCTGCATCTAATGTCCGTCTGTCTCCAGGACAGCCTTGTTTGTTTTTCCTGTTCTTAGTTCTTCTCAAAAACCACATCTCTGCTGTCAGAAGATATTTTTCAGCTTTGCTTATTGTCCATGTCTCACATGCATACGACAACACAGCTTCTATTTTGTAATTTAACTCTGTTTTGTTCCCCCCACTGCAATTGACAGCTTTTTATTGGTATCTGTTGCATCTTGTTAAAGACCACTTTTGCCAGGGCAATTCTTGTTCTAATCTAGCAAAGTATCTTGCATCTGATGTTATGACTATTCCAAGATACTCACAGTTGTATCACTTGCTTAACTAACCATTTTTGCATTTGCGTAGATTTCACAAGGTGTGCGAGTTATGAAATAAGTGGTACTTACTAAGTGACAAGCGGCGTCCATGGCTTAGGCGTTGCGAGTCCAATTCGTAATTCCCACGTACCATGATCGATACCCACTACTAGTTGCGTGAATTTTCATCATGGTATGGGGCATCACAGGTTGACCCAGCCTTAAATGGGTACAAGGATGTATGTCATGGGGAAATAAAGGCAGCCGGCACAAGGCTGACCACATTACCCACTTAGTGCCAATTGGTCTCTAAAAACTATGGGTACTCTTCCCATATGCCTGATGCCCCTAAGGCATAAAAAGGGATCTTTACTTTTACTTTTTAATAAGTGACAAAATAATCTTCTAGAGGAGAAAATGGCTAATATAAATTACTTATGTAAATGCAATTTTTAATGGAAGAGTTGCTGCATCTCTTTCTTTAAGAAAATCTGTAGAACAAAAATATTCTGAACTGTTTACAGAAAATCACAGAGGAGTATTCAAATCTGCTGGTTTCACTCAGTTTAGAGAATATCGTTACTGGAATAAGGAAATGAAAGATCTAGACTTCTCTGGCATGTGTGAAGATCTGTTGGTTTGTATTTTGTCATGTTGTTTGTCATTTAAGCTAATTTGTGATTTTCTAAAAGTACAGCAACTTGCAAGATTGTTTGATTTATTATTTGTATATTTTTTGTGTGTTTTATTTAGTTTTCCATTTGTAGGATTGGAGTCTGTAGAATTAACAGCTCAAGGATGAGAATCAAACAGGTAGAAATCTCAGAAACTCCTGTTCAGCTGTATAGTGCAATTATATTTGGGCACCACTAAACAGTATTGTGCAGTGTGGACTGATACTTGTTTATGTGTACCATGCCAGATAATAATGGAAATAGTTATCAGGACAAATTTACCCCGAAACAAAAACAAAAAAATCTAAAATTTTAATAGATATCAAATCATGTGTACAAGCAAAAAAATTAACAACACACATTGAGGTAAAAATAGTCAACTGGAAATGTTTGGAATGAGAAAGAGGGTGTGGCCCATCAAATTTTAAATTATCAAAGCTCTACCAGTTTATTTCTTGCTTATATAATAATAGTGAAATATAATAATTATGACTTCTTTTGTTTGCTTTAAAAAAGACTATCTATATCTGTAGTGTTTTGTAATTCACTCAGCGACACATACAGTTTGGCGTGCACAGGTTTCTCTTGGCCACAAGTTTTTTTTAAATATATAATAATTATGGCTGTTTTCATATCTCGAGTTTCCAGGAGCGCTAACCCGAACAACAAACTGTAGGCACATTTTTATTTGTTTATTTTAACAATGAAACAAATACATCATCATCATCATGTGCCCTGCCAACTGGCGTAGGCGCTCATGCGCCACCACAGATCACAATCTCTGGTTGACTGGAACAGCTTTCTTGATGATATTCCTCCATGCCATTGTTTTAGCCCATCCAGCATCATCTCTCTTGGTCTACCTCTACCCCTTTTTCCACTGATCTTTCCAGTTGTCTCAATGTTCAACAGTGTCTCTCTTCTCATTATGTGACCAAAGAACAGTGTTTGCCTTTTTCTTATTGTTGCATATAGAGATCTACTTTCAATAGTCTCTTTCAAGCAATCGTTGTTAGTTACTCTGTCCGTCCAAGGTGTTTGTAACATTTGTCTCAGAAACCATATCTCTGTTGCTTCTAAATTCTTCCTAATTTGTTCAGTGACATTCCAAGATTCGCTGCCATACAGCAGAACAGGTTCTATGTAGCATTTCTATGTAACAAATACATAGTGTAGTGTATTAGTTAGATGCTTGGCTGTCAGCCCCAAATATTTGAAACTAACCTGGAATGCATTTTAAAAAAAAATTGATCTTGGCTGACAGACCAACCCACCCTAAAGAGCTGAGTTGAGTCAAGAATTGACATCACATGCGTGCTCTGTCCTCATCTTCAGCAGCCAGCGCAGAGCTCCAATACTGATGGTACCACCGGTCCCAATCTGGTTATATGTCCGTCTTGCCTTTCCTCTGAGTGTATTGAGCCGGTCAGACCCTCTGGTTACACCCAGGTGCCTCATTCTCTCCAGGCCATACTAATCTTGTTTCTCTACTAATTCTATTGCTTGTTCCCAAAGTGACTTGACCACATCTGCCTTGTCATGTATCAATCCACCACCCAGTGGTGCAGATACAGCCAATATGTCTGCCTGTTCATTATCCACTACGCCAGCATAGCCTGGAGATAAGATCTAAAGTATGCTCACTACCCTAAAGAGAGTACCTGGAAATGTCCTGCGAAGGGTGGCTGCCATGATGTTGACATCATCACCCATTGTATGGTGATTGTTCTGTAAAGATTTGAGTGTTGCATTAAATGCCTGAAGGGTCACTGGCATGAGAAGAACCCTTGAAATTTATTAACTCTTTGAGTCCCAAGGAACACATCATATGTTCATAGGCTCCTACCTAGAAGCCCAATGAACGCATGATGCGCTTATTTTATTACTATCTTTACTACCCCCTGGGCCTGTGATGCTAAACCCCCTGGGACTCAAAGAGTTAAAACACAGACACCTTTATCAATGTAATAATTGAAACTAGTAGATACACTTATCCAAATATTTTTTGATGTCCTTTGGAGGATATGAAAGTTTTGTCTTATAAACAACTACCAGTATTCAGTTTTATCTTTTTTGGGTCATACCTCTTGCATGTAAATGAAAATAATACATTTTGGATGTGTATAAAAAGTAAAGTAAAGGACCCTTTCCATGCCTTTCAGGCGTATTGGGTATATAGGGCTAGACATATATTTTATAGACCAAACGGCACTTGGTGGGTGATGTGATCAGCATCACGCCATCCGCCTTTACTTCCCAGGACTGTGCCTGGTACCCTCTCAAGGATGGGTTGGCCTGGGAGCCATGCTCATTTTTGAAAAAAGTCTGACCCCCGTCAGGAACCGAATTCGCGACATTTCGGTCCGCAGGCGAGCATCTAGCCGCTAGACCATAGCGGCTCACTTTTGGTTGTGTATAAGAAAGGAAAATGAGGTGTCCTGGATCATAAACTGTATTATTTCTGGGAAACAGAAATACTTTCACTGTATTAAATGCCATTAATAAACAAGGGTGCTTTCTTAAAATCTTACCCCAAACAGGGAAAATCCACAGGTCACGGGACAGTCTAATATTTCAGGGGGTGGTAGATAGGCTACATGCAGTCGTGGGACCCAGGCTGCATGCTGTCGTGGGACCTAGGCTGCACTCTTTCGTGGGACGTAGGTGGGTTGGGGTTAGGGCCAGTTGTTTTGGGGTTGTTAAAAGCATCAGAAAGCCGGGAAACCTAGTCTTATCACCCTCTAAAATGTTGGACTGTCTGCACATTGAAGGCTGGCTGCAGTGGTTCTCCAACAATCTCTGTCCTGGTAGTACACACTCTCAACTGCTCATCCATCTCCTCATGTTGTCTTGCCATTTATATTGTTGTCTACTTCTTGCTGTCTTACCTTCGTCTTTCCCCTCCTGTATGGTTTTTTTAATAACTTCTCCTTTTTCGTCACTTCCCCTTTTACCACTTCAGGTGTTGAGGGTTGAAAGGTTCTGCATATTGCTTTTCTGGCCACCTCCCCATAGACACATTGTGCAGTTGTAGAGTTTTTCTGATGTTATCTTTTTATCTTGCTTTTGGTCTACCTCATGTTCTGTGTCCTTCTCCTCTTTCCATGTATGCCTTTTATGGTATAGCACCACAAGGCATTCTCTAAGCATGCAAACCATTTGATTTCCTGTCCTTTGTATGTAATTTAGAATTGATTCAGTAGTGACTTGTTCTGTTATGACCTCATTCCTGATTTTATCTCTTTTGGGTCATTCCTGCAGCCCTTCTTAGACACTTCATTTCCATGGGTACTAATTTGCTTTTCTGAATTGTTGTTTGTGACCATGTCTGGCCCTGGTAGCCTGAGATTGGAATGAATTCTGTTATGAGATGTGTCTTTGTGCTGATTGGGTTTGTTTTCTGTTGTAAGAGACTTTGGTCTTTTAATGTGCCCAAAATGTTGTAATTAATTGGAAAGAACTGTAATAAAATGTATGGTTCTTGGAATTATTTTCTTTTAGATTATTTTAATTTAAAATACTATACTGTTTCAGAATGTCCATCTGAAATACTTGCTGATTGGTTAAAAATGCTATCTGCTAATGTTTTAGCATGCTCTTTCTTAGATTACTGCTTAATAGTTTAAAATTCTATCTACTAATATTGTTTCAGAGTGCCCCACCAAACTCTGTCATAATACTACATGCCGTAGCCCACAACCCAACCGGTGTCGACCTAACACAGGAGCAGTGGAAGGAGATTTGTGAAATCTGCAAGGTGGGTTAACAGTAATTGTACATTAAACAAGTTGTAATGTACCGAGTTGCATTCATAAATTCAGAAGTATGATAAACATTGTCATGTACCATTTGCACTTATAGATGCAGATGAAAGAAGTAGGGACAAGAGGACTCACTTGAAAAACATAAAAATCTAAAGCTAGATTTAACTGCAGTACAGAAGAGAAGTAGATAGATAGAAGAGGACACCCTAGCCAGTATACATATCTAAAACTATAGTTAACCAAACTACATAAAAAATAAGTAAAAGACAAGAGGACATACACAAGAATATAGAAATTGAACTATTAGTTACTATAGTGCAGAAAGAAAAACAAAAATAAAGAGAAACATTGTCGCTGGTTGAGTTTGTTCCTTATGCAGTTTTGCATTGCTGTTATCCGTTGCTGATTGTAACCAGAGGGTCTGGCCGGCTCACTACACTCATAGGAAAGGCAAGCCGGACATATAACCAGATTGTGACTGGTACCATCAGTATTGAAACTCTGTGCTGGCTGCTGAAGATTGGGACAGAGCACACGTGGGAATGCCCCGAATGCTGTGATGATTCTTGGCTCAACTCAACTCAACTTGTTGTTTTTCTATAACATCAAAACATCAGTGTCCGTATACACCAATGCTGTTCAACGTAAGTTTACTCAGGGGCCAAACTGTTGAAAATGGGCATTGTCACGGACCAGAGGCACAAGGATCAGCATGGAAAGATCACTGTGCTGGCAATGATCCACTGGCCACCTTTGGCTAGATTCGACCCATGGGTCTCCTGTGAATAGCGATGTTGTACACTATGAATTAACACATATAAGAACTCATACACATATCTACATATACTTGTATAATGTTTATATATATTTAAAAACCTTTTTTTTTTAGTCATCATTTAATTAAAGCTGAATGTTATGTATAAATTTTTCCTTCCTCCACCCTTTTTTTCTTCTTCTGTTTTAAAAACCCTTTTGAGACGATTTGGCCGATCTGTTGGCCAAACAGTAAAATGACCAAAAAGATGGCTGGGCCAATCCATCAGCCTGATAATACAAGCCTTGAGATTGGCTGGCAGGTTTTCGTACCAGCCAGAGTCAGATTGCTTGTCACATTTCTTGCACATGTGAACTATTCAGTGGCCGCTTTTGTGAAAGTTTGTTGTGTTCTGTAATTTTACATTCATTTTGATTGGGTGTTACCTGTGCCCAATAAGGATGAAAACTACTGTTGCATCATAGTAACTAAAACATAGCAGGAGACAGAAAAAGGAGTAGAACCATGTGTCAGAGGTGTATGGAGGGCCTACTTGGGCCTTGCTTCTCAAAATTAAAAAAATTAGGACTTATTCAGGCTTTATTCATCAAAAAATTTAGCTAGTTTGTTCAATTTAGCCATGTTTGTCCTTTTGTAGTTAACAAATTTCATGCATAAAAATGCAAATTCGATAGCTAATTAAATAAATGTTGGTATATCAGTGTGATTCATAAAGATTGTGTTAGTTCATTCAATTTCCTACAAGAATATAAATAGTTTTGTAAATATTAATTAGATGCTTTATTTTATTTTAAAAAAATTGTGTGTGTGTAAACTTAAAGAATCATCTCTTGAAGGCTCCATCTTCTTGGCACTGAAACTCCAAAGAAGATCTCCGTCTCCAAAGGGAGGGTTAATCTTCTTTTTTGAGCATAAACACTTAACCAACTCAAACCAGACAGCCTCATTATTTCATAATATCCAGTGAAGTCATACATGACCTCTCTTTGTTTTAATATATGTCTCTGATTCTCTTCTGAATGTGTTTTTAGATTTCCCTCTATCTCCTTTGGCTTATGGATTCCAGTGAAAGGACATCCTAGTTTTGCTATTGTCAGATTTTATCAGTTTATGTCCTATTCATTACAATTGTCTTTTCCCCACTTCTTGATTCACTGATTAGGTCTCTCCCAGAACTCTTCATTAGTGATTCTTTCATTCAGTTTAATTCATTCATTCTGCACAGGTATCAGTTAATGAAGTTTTGTATTTTATTTATAATTATATTAATTGTTCTCCATGTTTGTAATCAACATAATAAAAGTGATTTGACATAAGTTGAAAATTCCAAGTTTTGGTACTAAAATTACTTTTTTTTCCATAGTTTCCTAGTGCTCTGCAGCATCTGTGTTTTTATTTTATTTGCCCCTGTTCCTCTTTGTCTAATTTTCTATCTTAAGTTTGTTTGTGATTTCTCCCCTTGGAAGGAGGTTTCATCAAGGGAGTTTGGTTTTTAATTTCCAGAGATATGTTTCATTCTATCCCATTCCCGTGTGGTTCCCATTTTGTGAGGGAAAAAGTGGGGGGGGGGGAGGGGGTAGACTCACTGCCCCACTAACAGGTATATTGTAAATGTTGACTGAGTAGGGAAGTTTCCTTCAAAGTCAAGTGCATCTGCCTGAGATATGAGGAACCAGTAGCCTGCTTAAGGATAAGCCAGATCTGTAAAACGGATGTGCATGCAAAACTGAAGTTCGGGAAAAAGCCTAAAAGTCCAGAAGCAGACAAACAACCAGAACTATCTGCTGGAGTTGACAGTCAGTGAACACTAAGAGTAAAAAGAAGAGATTGTATCACAAATAGGAAAGCTAGCGTCTGCAGCCAGATATGGCAGTAAAACATATAGCAAACTGGTTAGGTGGAAATTCTGAAAAAAAACATGGGTAAAAACTGTATACTGTAATATCCAGCTGGTATCTTTGTGAAGTGTACGAAAAAATCAAAGTTTTTGCAGAGAGTTTTACAGTCAGGAATTGGGGAGGGTAAACAAAAGATTTAGATAAATACACTGCTTTGGGAGATGAAATGTGAAGAAGGTCTATGGTTAGCATCACTTGGCTCCTTGATGTTAAAGTGCAAAACCCTTCAGCTGCCACACTTATCCTATTTTTGGGGGGGGTTTAAACTGACCTTAATTAGACTTTGTATTCCTTGTTTTTTTGCATGTGTTTTTTTTTAACCTGATTTGTTTGTTAGTTTACATTTGCTTGGTTTCTTGTGTATAATCCTGTCATCCCCTTTGGGATGAAATTTTTTTGTTAATTGAAGCCCTACTCTGGCTCTTGCCAGGTGCCGCAATATAGCCCGACCATAAATATGGTCTAATGGCTGAACGCGATTTCTGGGACCTCTCCACAGGTGATCCTCGTCCACATAGTGGCACTTTGTGTCATTGGGTGTTTATCACTTGTGTGATGTCCTGGTGGGGTAAAAGGAGATAGATAGATTGGTTTCTTGTGCCCTCATACTATTTGTGATGTGTATTCATTTCTTTAGGAAAAGAAATTGTTTGTACTGATGGACTGTGCGTACCAAGGTTTTGCCAGTGGGAATTTAGATAGCGATGCCTGGGCAGTGCGCTATTTTGCTGATCAAGATATTGATATGTTCATTGCCCAGTCATTCTCCAAGAATTTTGGACTGTACAGTAAGTGAAATTACATAGAAGAAAAAATATGCACAAAGACAACATAAATAAATTGGTTTTCTAACTTATAGATAATACCTAATGTTACCAGAAAGTGTACCAGTCAATGAGTTATGTTTGTACATCTTAAGTTTAGCATAAGGAAGCAGAGAGTGGTTGGCATCTGTGGCTTAGGTGTTGTGAATGCGCTTCGTAATGCTGAGATGTCGGGTTCCATCCCAGCTAAAGGTGATTTGGTAACGGCTAAAAAAGCTGAGCTCTCATATGGTAGACCCAGGTTTGAATCTTCGGTATGGTCATGGATTTTTCTGTTGGGGGGAAAAAAAAAATCCTAACCTGCAGTCTGTGGCGACAGCTGTAGCCAGGTCTCCTAAAATTCTCAGGCTGCATTGCAAAAGTGGTTAAATGCAAGTAGTTTTTGGCAGTATAAAAGAAGAACTCTGAGGACTTTGCTTCCTACTAAAGATGTGCACTTGGTACCTGTGAAAGCAGAAGACTTACTTATAATTATAATTTTGGTGACCTTATTCCCTCAACAATACCCTTCTGGGATTGAAAGAATTAATGATACCATTAAAGTAATTTTAGTGACTTTATTAGATCAAACATTCCTATATTTTCAAGACACATGAATGATTATACAATGTTGATAGTAAACTGTTAGTTTATGACTGGTTTGCCTTTGTGTTGCTTCCCGAAAGAAATTAATAATTATAAAAAAAACCTTAGAACAATATAACTTGAATGTCTTTGCACTGGAACCCACGGGCATAGCAATACAAGAAGACCAAAAAACACATGAAGGGAGCTTAAAAGTGAAGTTAAAATGACAGGAAGGACATGGGGAGCACTGCATACGATAGTGAAGGATAGAACGACTTGGCGTGAGTTGGTTGAAGGCCTATACTCCATTGGGGGTTAGAAAGGCAGAAGAAGAAGTTATATTTTGACTAAAAGGGTACCCACGGTGTTATCCTTATGGGCGTCCTAATTATAACCTTTTAGGAGGTTGATTAAGGTATCACAGATTTAGCTTGTTGGATTGGCATCTAGGGGGCAGCTCTAAGTGTCACAAGTGTCAAACCTTGGGTAGAAGCCTGAAAGAAAAATTCAGATAGATTAATCCTTTAATTTACAACTAAAGCCAGTAAGGTAACAATAAGTTGTATGTAACATTTCAAATGTTTTATTTAAGTATTTAAAACTAGGCTGCTAAATTACTTACTTAGTCACTCCTCTTCTACCTTGGAGTCTAGAGGTTTGCCAGAGAGATCGCCAGACGTTTCTATCTGCAGTTTTCTTTCCATTCCAGTCCTATGTCAGTTAGGTACTGTCGGATGTTGTCTTCTGGGTCGCTCTGGAGGTCTGGTTCCCTGTTTCTTAGTCTCCCATTCCTGCCATGGTGGCCGATTTTCTCCCATTCTGCATACATGACCAAACAATCATAGCTGTGACTGATCCACTCGGGTTTATAAGGACTGGGTATCAAGACCTTGACATATTGTCTGATTGTCCCTTTTTGTCACTTGGACCACCTTTCTCAGGTATCTAATTTCTGAGGCCTGAAGCTGGCTCAGGTGAGCTGTTGTCATTCCCCATGACGCACACCCATAGGTCAGCACTGGTACATAGGTAGAGCGGTAAACAGCTATTTTCATTCTCTTGCCATTTCAACTGCTAAATTAACCATAATTAATACTAGATGTTGTGGGCATATGAAAAGCCAGTAAGTCTAATATAAAGATGTTACAGATCACATATTTTTCTAGCAGTAATGTTGAAATGTCTTATTTTTCCAGATGAAAGAGTTGGCAATTTAATTGTTGTGTCAAAGGATGAGACTAAGCTTCCGGAAATTCGAAGTCAAATGGAAATTCAGATTAGAATAATGTGGTCAAACCCAGCAAATCATGGAGCTCGAATTGTAGCCACGATTCTCAACAATAAAGTTTATTATGAGGAATGGTAAACATTTGTATTTTAACAACACCTTGTTAAGTATTTGTGTACAAATTAAAATGCAGTGATTGAAATTATGTGCATTGTGATGGTTCTATTTTTCAAATTTGACAGCAAGGAACATTTCATTTGATTTTCACTGGCACAGGAATGGAGCAAGTAGGGAGTGACCTGATTGCAGTGAAGTTGAAACCTTGTCTAAGTTATATTGTTAGTGGATATGGTGGGTGAAACAGTTAGATGAACTATTAACAAGATGTTAACTGCAATAAGTCGCTTGTACTAAGCTGTGAGCAGTTGATGACCTTAGGCTTGTCGTCTAGGAGATGATGTGTCTAGTGAATGCTCTTAGCCTACATTCTTACGATGACATAACTGGGACAAGCCGACACCGACTTTGAAGTATGAAACAGTTTATTAACATCTCATCACTTACATCAAATGTCCTGTCCGTGTCCTAATTTACAGCTTACACGCACCACAGTTATCAGACGCAACACGCTGACTTCTCACACATTCATCGATCAGAGTTTGGCGCCTTCACTTCCACATCGTCGCATAGATGGATCTGGTTGTTACCGCAGACTTCACACAGGCTGGACTTGGCTTCGATGGATGTTGTCGTCTGGTCTTCCTCTCTCAACAATCAGTCTCACGTTGTCATTCTCCCGAACACTATCACGTCCTTTTGCTCTGACGGTCAACACATACTAACTGATCAGACTGGGGTCTGGACTTATACCCAGTGTTCGTTCCACGTGGCAACACGTGGTTGTTCTTGGGTTCCACGTGGCGACCTGTGGTCGCCATAATCGGGTTCCACATGATAACTCCTGGTCGTAACCTATCTTGAAAACCTCAGTTAATCCGAGTATCTGGCTTCTCTCTGTATTATTGTTAGCTCGGGGCTTTCCCCCCAACCTTCCCAATCTGGGTGAAAATATCCCCCATTACATTAACAGTTACTTTAAAAAAAAAGTTGAAAAAAATAAGAGAAAAATCTGAACCAAATCAGCAAATCATAAACAGATTCTGAAATGAGAATCAGCTGGATTGAGGAAATAAGAATATCCAAGAGAAACCCTACAAAAAATGACATATGCCAAAGATGCTGTAGTGGATTCTATCTATGATACTAAACAGGTTGTACAGAATGGAGCCATGTGAGCCTTATGTGATATAAACAGCACAGTAGATGATGATGATGATTCACAGGCTGCATGTCAGTTTCAAACAAAATGACATGGAAAATCAGAAAGGGATACTTGAGAATTCTTACAGTTGCTGAAAAAATTAATGAACACAAGAGCTGAACTTCCTTTCTAGAAATAAAAAAGTAAAAGTTGTCCTTATTCAGATCGTTAAGCAAGGACAGAACCACTGATTTTGTATGCATATAAAGGAAAGTGCATCACTGCCTTTATGTGTCTATGCGAACTGTGGGGACCTTGATTATTATTTGCTACTCTGTGTGCAAGACATGATTCAGGCAAGAAGACATAAAAAGATATAAGGAGCATTCATCTGAAGGATGTCCATTTTATCCCATAAAATGCACAACAGCATGTTGTTTTTGAGGGTACACTCCATTAGTACAGTCGTGATTTTGTTTCAGTGTTGTCAATGCGCATGCGACACCTAACAAATGGAGACATAAAGTTCAATGTTGCTATCACTTTATGACACCTTTAGAAATCACCAACTACATTTTTCTGCCATCCCATAACCATTTGGGACTTACTTATTGACTACCCCTCATATTATCAGTTTCAAAGATGAAAATAATTCCATTGCTAGTGGTGTCAAGGCCTGCAGCTTTCTAGTGCTTCCATCATTTTTAAAACAGCCCTTTTTTAAATTTACCTCAGCGTTTAATATGCTTGGTTCATTCTGAATATTATACAGTTTTGGATTGTTACCTTTGTTACTCCAGAATAAGCCTTCCCTTTATTTTTTTTATTAAATGTATCTGTAATGAAGCGTTCATTTTTTATATTACAGGAGAGGGCAGATTGTCAACATGTCTAACCGCATCAAGAATATGCGACAGGAACTTGTAAATAATCTTAAAAAGCTTGGTACCCCTGGCAACTGGGACCACATTACCAAACAGATAGGAATGTTTAGTTTTACAGGACTGACAGGTAAATTACAGCTCAATTGTCATATTCATTATTTCTACTCACTTTATTATAGCCATATTTAAAAAGTAAAATAAAACACAAACTAGCAGAAGTAATCTTTCAGAAAAATCTGGTTTCATTATAGAAAGTTAAATACATAAAAATGTATGGTAGAGGACTCTTCAGATTATGTTCTTTATCATCATCATCATCATCCTATTTTGCTGTTTATATGTTACGCAGGGTTCACAGTCAATTCCATTTATAAAGGAAGTTGTTTTTGATTTCCCAGAAAAACAAGTGAGGTACTTACTAAGCAAATACATCTTCTTACTGAAGAGTGGGCGGATCAGCCTGGCAGGTCTAACATCAAGGAATGTGTCTTTTGTGGCCAAAGTAATAGATGAAGCTGTTCGAGCACATCCAAGTAATTATTTACAACATAATTATTTGCACTTTTCAATGTTAAAAAATATTGTGTTATTCATTTCAGAAGTGTTTTTCTTTCTATACTTTTTGTTTGAGACATTTCCTTTCCCGTGTGGGTTCAGAGGTCTCATTTGGTGGGTCTCATTTGGGGGGAGGGTTTAAAGACCCACTGCATCCTAACAGGCATGTCATAAATTCCGCCTAATTAGGGCTTTTTTTTTTTTAAATTGGAGTGCATTTGCCCGAGAGGTGAGGAACCAAAAGTCTGCTTACAGAAAAACTAATGTAAAATGCATGCTAAAATCAAGATTTGAAACAAAACTAAAATCCACAAAGGAGGAACAACCAGAACTTTTAGCCAAAGTTTACAGTCAGTGAATGTTAATAAGAAGAAGAAGAATCTAGCATATATGAATAATCTGGCGTAAAATAAGAATCTGGCATATAAGAAGAATCTGGCATATAAGAAGAATCTGCTATTTATTAAGAAGGCACATATTTTTGCCCACAGTGAGTGCTAAACTAGATTCCTTATACAGGGTAGGGTTCTAACATCGGGATTTGAAATGTTTAATTCATTCATATATTCTATCCCATGATACATGGGGGAGGGTGGTTTGGGTTTGACCAGTTTCTTACTCATTTGTCCCTCACAGAAAAGTCTTAAAATTGTCTGGTACCTAATCATAATCCTTACCTGTACAGGACTACAGGTTGTACCAGCCTTTTGTGGCTAATACAGGTCCCCCATTTAACTTCTTTGGAATTTGAACTGATTTCCCTTCTTGGCTTGCCACCCTGAATGAGGCTTTTGTAATCTCAGGGCTGTCAGACTTTGAGGTAACAGCCTAGGAGGGAAAAAAGAACCAGAAATGGTCCCAATCTGAGGCTAATTAACACCTGTGTTGGTCGTGGGAAGAAAAACCATCATCCTTCTTTAGATTAAAGTGGAATCCTTGACAGGGAACTGTCCAGTATCAGACAGCATGTATATATGTGTTTATTTTTATGTATGTGTATTTGTGCATATGATTATACAACTGTGTGTGCATGCGCACACGTGTATCTATGTATATATTTTTTTTTACATATGTGAATTAAATTCTTTACGCAGGATCAGCACTGTGATGGTGATGGAAAACTGGTAAAGCTAAAGTTGGCAATATTCTCCAGTATAAAACTGTCATCTTAGGGGACACACAGACTTTCATCATCCCTTAGCCAGACAACAGTCACATAGTCTGATTTTGTGTAATAACTAGCTGTTATATGCTTAAAGTTATATAATTCCAAGTTTTGTTACAGCAGACTGAAAAATTTGCTTGTGACTTGTAACTGTTGCTGCAATATTGTCTTGGATTAAAGTTCTTCTAATTCATGGAAAATATTCTGTTAAACAGAAATGTCTTTACATGCACTTTTTAAAAATATGTCATATTTACATACATATTAACCTTTCACCGCTCTGAATGAAAGGTTTTGTTATTTTCTTTCCTTGTTGACATCTATCTATAGCTTTTAACCTGCCATTTTATCAGTGATTATTGTGGATTAAATTTAAAACACATATGTGCCAAATGTAATTTTAATAAGACTTGGAAAAAAGCCAGATCTTGGGTTTGCCAAACAAAAATGAAGTCAAAATATTCATTTTTTTCCCCTTCTACCGCCCTTTATTTCCTAGTGAAGCATAAACCCTCAAACAACAGGCGAAGTCAACCTATTCTTTGCTATTGCATACAGCTCACCTTATGTTCTCTCCATCTTTTTTATTTCTTTCTCTAGCTACCTTCTACGTGTATTTTGTGATTAGACTCCTTTTGGTTTTCTCTGCACCATGTCGTATTTCCTAGACTAGAAGAGCCTCTTATCTTGGTTGGCGAGATATTATTTCTAACTTTGGCTTAGTGTTTTACGGGATTAGGTAGCCAACCCAAAGCCCAACCCTACCCATAGTCACCATTTATCAACAGGTGCTGGTAGGGTGCCGTGTTACTGTAATTTTCTTCCTGGGGACACTGGTAACAGCAAAGAATATTTATTTTTTATTCATTATTCATACATCCTCCCTCTGTCAATTCCATCGTCCAGCTTAGGAGGGGGGTGGGGGTGGTAAATAGTACCAGTAAAAGGACACTAATTAGGGGTGTTTCTTTTGAAGTCAGATTGCATCTGTCTGAGAGGTGAGGAATCAACAGTCTGCACATAAATACGTAGATATATATATATATATATATATATATATATATATATATATATATATAATATATATATATATATGAACACACTAAACAGACAATGTATTGATCGGCCTCACAGAAGGAAGTAGAAAGATAGAAGGACTCAATAGACAACATAAAAATCAAAGCTATAGTTTCAGGCCGGAAATAGAACCTTCCACCTCAAAATGGCATGTACTGTGGAAACAAGTGTACTGAGAACATGACCAACTAGGCACCCCAATAAAGATGTCTTCTTTGGCCATGTCTTTCGTACAGCTTGAAATCCAGAATATGGAATATAGACAGAATTTATCTCAGACCATTGAAATGACACCTTAGGTAACATAAATTTATATTAACCAACCATAGGTCGAATAGCAAACATTTAAAAGTGACAGGTTTGATTCCCGGTACCGTTACTATAGCTTTAGATTTTTGTTTGTTTAGTATATCCTTTGTCGGCTCTGTGGCTAAGTCGATGCGAGCGCTTCATAATGCCGGGATGCCGGGTTCGATCCCAGCTGCGGGCCATGTGCCTTGTGTTGGTTTCGACAGTGGTATCAAGAAAGCCGACCGTCCAGAAAGCAATGGCAAACTACCGGATGTAAATTTGCCTAAAAACCACGCAACAGCCAGGGGATGTTGGGGTTGGTTCTGCGACGTCCTGTAAAGGATACGCAACTAACTAACCAAGTATATCCTTCTCTCTCTGTGTGCCTATCAATACATTGTCTGTTTGTTTATTCTAAATATATTTCTACGGCCTCAAGGGTTCGCTTTCTGTTTTATTTTTGAGACTGGCAAGCATGAATATGACTGCACCATCCATAGAGTGTTTGGGATAAATGGGGGGGGAGGGGGTGGGGGGGGGGGGGGGGGGGGGGGGGTAATTAACTCACTTATTTGTTCAGTTGCATGATTACTACACATTGTTGATTTAAGTAAAGTAAAGATCCCTTTTTAACGCCTTAGGCACATCGGGCAAATGGGAAGAGCACCCATATTTTTATAGACCAATCAGCACTAGGTGGGAAATGTAGTCAGCATTATGCAGGCTGTCTTTACTTCCCCCAGCACATACATCCTGGTTCCCATTTTAGGCTGGTTCGACCTGCGACGCCCCGTACCATGATAACAATTCATGAAGCTAGCAGTGGGTTTTGATCGCGGTATGTTGGAATTACGAGTCGCATTCATAATGCCTAAGCCACAGACGCTGCATTGTTGATTTAAAAAACAAAACAATGAGCTTTATTGTTCCGCCTGATATCAGCATTGCCCTTTTTGTATCAGTGACTAATGTTTTATTAATATTTCAACTGTTGTTCTTTACAACCTCATCAGTTTTAGAGTTAACTGATGCTTCAGGAGAACCTGCCATAGGTAACTTATATTATTTTCAGGTTGCTTTTCATTTTTTTTTAATTTTAATTTCTACTTTCAATTCACCACCGGGCCTGCGTTAATGAATTCGTTACTAACCTTGTTTATTAACTTAGTCCTTTAGACTGGTTGATTAGGAATCTTATGAGTGGTGCAGAATATGAGTACTGTTTGTCTACCATCATTCCCATGGGGTTTCTGGGACTCTATTTTGGGAGGGAAAGAAGAATTGTATTAGTAGTAGATTTTTACCCATTGATTTATTAGAAAATATCCCACACAAGGCCTCAATTGGGAATGTCAGCTCAGGGGCGGCATATTATTTAATTATAAAATTAAAAGTTCTTTTCGGTTGTAATAGATTTTGCGCTTGTCTGTGCCCTCATTATTTTTCACTCGTTACATTAGGAACTCCAGTGTCCGCTAAGATTCCGCCACTTGATGTCAGATTTAACAAACCCTTTAAAGTTGCCATGGGAGTTGATGGAACCAATGAATGAAGTCTTCCAGGCGTTCAGTATGACACCAGCAAGAAGTGGTTAAGAAACCAACTTTACGCGAAGTTTGTACCTAGCAGAAAAGATCCTGGGATAATGTGAAGACTGAGCTTGTTGTCAAGCCATTCAAGAAGTCTGGCATTTCAAATGCCCCAGATGGAACTGAGGATGAGTCTGTGATTTGTTATCAGATACAGACTAGGACAAGCTAAAGAATAATCGTATGGATGAGAGTTTTGACAGCGATGAGGTTTTCTGGATTTTGTTATTAACAAAACATGAGTTCAATACCTTTACGTAATCATATAATTTCTTTTCAAAATTACCGGTCCAAATTTAAAGGGCAACTTATACATGGGAATTGTCTTACAAGTTAGTTGCGTATCCTTTACAGGACGTTGCAGAACCAATCCCAGCATTTTTTGGCTGTTGTGGTTTTTCTATGGAAATTTGCGTCCAGTAGTTTGCTATTGCTTTCTGGACAGTTGGCTTCTCGATACCACTGTCGAAACCAACGCAAGGCGCAAGGGCCGCAGTTGGGATAAAACCCGGCATAACGAAGCACATTCGCAGCGCCTAAGCTAAAGAAGCTAATTGTCTTTTACTTAGGGAAATATGGTATATGAAATTAAGATGTACTAAGAAATATTCAATATATGAAAATAAGATGTAGTAAGACACAGTCAGTATATGAACAACATGAATTAAGTAATTTGCAGTAGATGAACCTAAAATATATTTAAAACATTCAGCATATGATGTTTTAAAAAATATTCATTTTAATCAGATATTGGCATTTGCATAAATTTACTTTGCATTTTAAAGACAATATCTTTTTTACATGGATTAATGTATTTACAAAATGTTCTTTATAATTCTAACATTTGCGATTTCATGATATTTTATTTCCTTGCTCATTCTGGTCATATTACTTTTTCATTGGGAAAGAGTATCAGAGATCTGATCTTTTCTTTGGAAATATTACTGTACTTTGTTATTTATGTTGTTTTATGTTTCTTACAAACAAATTTGACAGGAATTCAGTCAGTTAAAGACTACAAAATCTATTCTTCATTGTTAAATAAGTTAGCTTGGCTCTAGTTATGAGTAATCATTAATTTACCTATCACCAGCAAATTAAATTTGGTTCACAGCTGAACACCACAATGGTACCTTACTCTCAGTAGTAAATCTGTGAATGTCTGGGGCTTAGGGCAGTATTTCCCTAACTTTTCTTAGTCGCGGGGCCTTATTTTAATTAAAAAAGTTTTTCCATGGCGCCTTAACCTAAGTAAAAGTATGACTATTTGTGTCTTGGTTAAAATTATTATGAAGCTTTTACA
Organism: Candidula unifasciata; assembly: GCA_905116865.2. Lineage (NCBI taxonomy): Eukaryota > Metazoa > Mollusca > Gastropoda > Stylommatophora > Geomitridae > Candidula > Candidula unifasciata. The sequence goes on from CAJHNH020008478.1 coordinate 208,933, forward strand.
ATATTTTGCGGCGCCCCTGGAATCATTGGCTTAGGGGATATTCAACATAGGTTCAAAATCTCGACATACTGGGTTTTTAAATCAGCTAATGGTAATTCGGTAATGCTTTTTGAATTTATTTTAACAATAGTATAAGTGAGTAAAAGACTCCTTTTTCACGTTTTTAGGCATATTGGGCACATAGAGCTAGACCTACATTTTATAGACCAATCAGCACTCACTGGGTGATATGGTCAGCATATTTACAGGACTTTCCAGGACTTTATCAAGTACCCATTTAAGGCTGGGTTGACCTGGGGAGCCAAGGTCATTTTTGAAATATGTCTGGCTACATTAGGATTTGAACCCACAACCTTTAGATCCACAGAGGAGCATCTAGCCGCCAACAGTTAATGGTATAAGTGTCATACCATTAAGGAAACAGTGGCAGACCATTAAATGTAAAATTGTCCAGTGACACCACACAACAGCCAATATAAACGTGCTGGATTGAGGCATCCTGAAAAAAAAAACTTTAACTGTAACGGTAAATTGGGCCACAAAGTGGTTCATGTAAAAAAAATTGTCTTCACATAATTCTCCCTGCTAGTGATTTTCTCATGAGAAAGCCACGGGCCTCTATGAAGTCTGTGGTGCAACGCATGTCTTCCACTGTTCCTGACAACTTAGTTTCTCTCTGCACTGATCTTCTGGCTGCCCAAATTGAGGCAGAGGAAACATCTGAAATTGGTTTAGACCCCTTCGAGGGGGAGAGCCCTGTACTGTGCCTGCTTGGCCAGTTTTCAACATCACACCCATCATTCTTATATTTAGATACTGGCATGATAGTGAGGAATAGCAAAGTTCTGTAGTTTTAAGTTCGGCTGTGACATCTTTCTGGCTATTCACACCTTTCAGCCTAGTACCTTGGACTTTAGCATGCTTTTTATTTTACAATGAGCTTCCTTAGATGGACTGCTGTCCCTAGCTAATGAGCCCCATCTGCCTTGCATATATATAGTATTACATGGACGTCTATTCAATGCTTCAACACCTATTTAGTTAGACACTCTATGAAAAGAATCATTTTTCAAGCCTTGAAGCACATTGAGCACGTTTTTAGTTCCATGATTTTTAACAAACCAGTCGACACTCAATAGGTGATACTTTTAATATCACTTTGTCCACAGTTACTTATACTTTTTGTGTTTAACTAACTTGTTTTCTAACAGTTTGTTTTATTTTGTCACTGCTAGACATGTAAGCATCTTTGTTGTTAAGATTTTCTGTATAGTCAAGGGAACTGTGACTGGACTTTATGTTAGTTAGCTGCAAATCCTTCATAGGATGTTGTAGAACCAATCCCAGCATTTTTGGTAGTTCTTGATTTTACTGGAATATGTTGCGTTCATTAGTTTACCGTTTGTTTCCTAAATGGTGGACTCTCGATATCATTGTTGAAATCAACCCAAGGGGGTGTGTTGCTACAGCTATAATCAAACTCAGTATCTCAGTTACAAACCATGTTTTCTGTGCCTAAGCCACAGAGGCCAATAAGCTTTTTTAACTGTAAATAAAATCAGTATATATATATATATATATATATATATATATATATATATATATATATATATATATATATATATATATATATATATATATATATATATATAAAAGAATACTGTATTGGTGCTGTTTTATTTCCATGTACAGGTTGTCAAGAAGTACTTTATTAATTTGTGTAATTTTTATAGCATATTGTATTTGTTTTTATAATTGTGAGTTACCTTTTATAAAAGCTTTCCAAAAGCTTCCTTGCTAAAAGAAGGTAAGTCTGTATGTCAAGTTGTTACTGCTTATCCCAGAGACCAGCTGTAGAAAGAAGGTAATAAGGCTAGGAGAGTCATAGGTTCTGAGATGTTCAGAGTGGATAATCACACAGCTTCCCCGGATAATCACACAGCTTCCCTGGATAATCACACAGCTTCCCTGGATAATCACACAGCTTCCCCGGATAATCACACAGCTTCCCCGGATAATCACACAGCTTCCCCGGATAATCACACAGCTTCCCCATGAAGGTTCCATAGGCCCCATTTTTGGGGAAGAAAGAATAGACCCACTGCCTCTCTAACAAGCATGTCTTAAAAGGTTATTAATTAAGGGTGTTTCCTTTGAAGTCAGAGACATCACATCAGTGACCGGGTCGCCCATTGGCTGTCCGGTAGACGACTTCATCACTGATTGGGACAGTATTTGGGTCTGTCTCCCTTGGATCGCTTCATCAACACAAGAGTTCTTTTTAGTGCTACTTGGTGGTGAGCAATGCTAAGCCATTTTATATGATGCACATAACCTGGTCACAATTATAACATAAAGCTACCCCTTTAGGGATGCTGGTTGAAAGTGATATGTTTTTTTTTCTTTAGAAAAAAAACGGAAATGAAGTCAAGAGTGCATCTGCCTGAGATGTGAGGAACCAACAGTCTGCATACAAGTAAAACAATCTGTGAAAGGGATGTGTATGCAAAACTCAGGTTTAGGAACAAGCCTGCAAGTCCAGAAGCAGATGAACAACCAGAACTTTTCCCGCTGTTTGCATCTGGTGAAAGTTTAGATAAAGAACGAACGCACAAACTTTATTTTCAAAGGATACAAAATTAGGCACACATGCCTGTCTTCAATTCGGCCCTTCCAAACACCCATATTTCACACAGCAGTTGTATTTTATCAATAAAGCATGTTATGTTCATGTAATAATATGCATATTATGAATACCAAGAAAGAAAGGTAGCCTATACGTCAAGTAATTGCCACTTATCCCACAGGCAAGCTACACAAAGAATTTAATAGGAGAGTCATAGACTTCAGAAAGTTTCAAAACTGCTGCCCTAAATAATTTCAAGGTGTGTAATCACACCAAGCTGAGATTCTACTAAAGTGGATATAGTAATGGCTTATGCCTTGCTTTGTCTATCCGCTATCAGACCAGTAGAACTGCCCATGTGGGTCCAGGACCCCTAAGGGTGGGGGGGGGGGGGGGATCCACTGCCGCCTAGAAAATGTGTCAAAAACGGTGTTTCATTATGGGTTTGCTGAAATTGGATGTGTTGAACTGAAAGGCACAGATATTGCAGCCTAGCTGCAAATCACAACACAGTGTGCCAATGTCATATGCCAGATGGTCTTAAGGGCGGGTGCATGGTTTTTTTACTCTTCTTAGTCATGTAGGAAATTTTTCATGACTTAAATCATATCTAGATACAAAACTTCATTTCTTGTAGGGAGCAAGAGATACTTTGTGGAATTTGCTAAAAGAAAACTGGATCAATCAGAATACAATGTCATCAAGACCTTGGTTGTTGTTGATGGCGTAATTATGAAGCAAGATGAAGAAATGGACTCTAAGAAAGTTCAGAGTGTTGAGTCTTTTGTAAAAGTCACTCTTGTAGGTAGTCTGTCTTCATCAGCATCTTCTGAAATAATGTCTTCCAAAGAGAGTAAAGAAAGTCTTCATAAAGCAGAAAGCAAGAAAATTGAACATTCTGAAGAGAATTTAACCGAAGAACTGCTTAAAGAAGCTCTGAGCACAAGCACACAGCCGGGGACACCACGATCATCAGTGAAAACATTCAAAACACGCAGCATACAGACACTGAAAGCTGACGCTGTCAAAGATATGTACCAGCCTAAAGAGATCCCAGCCCGATTTGAAGGCACAATGCTGACACCTGTGTACTTTGATGGTTTAATGATCACACCAGAGAAACTGGACACCCTGCTCACTGAAGCAGACAGGAAAGGTGAGCATGAAATACCTGTGAGGTTCCAAGGTGGCATGCTGACTGCAGCTTTCAAGACAATAGCAGAGAATCTGGAGCTGGGTGCTGGTACAGAGCCGGTGAATGTCAAGTTTCATGGCAAGTTGAAGGGTCTGAGACACAGCGAAGATGATGCTGGAATTCCAGTATCTTTTGATGGGAGTATGGTACCACAGGCAAAGAAAACAAAGCCAAAGAGTTAGAATGTGTGTACAAATTTAGGAACCACAATTTTACACTGACAGTTCCTTTATGATGTTATCTAAATGTTCAAGTCTGCTTAGTTTGAGTTGAGTTAAGCGTTTTCGTTTCTTTCTTTATCCCTTATCTTGATCTTTCCTCCTTGAAGAAGCAACAAATTATAAGCAATTTCAATAGAGAGAGTGAGTGAGGCTGTTATATTTTCTGACATAAGATTAAGCATTTGAAAAACAGTAAAGATGATGCTGGAATTCCAGTATCTTTTTACACTGTGAAAGGGATGTGTATGCAAAATATAAAGTACCATAGACAAAGAAAACAAAGCCATAGAGTTGGAAAGTTGAAAATCAGTTAGAAACTTTAAATTTACCTTTACAGTGTTTTCCACATTATTGAAAGTCATTTAGAAACTTTAATTTTAACTTTACAGTGCTTTCCACATTATTGAAAGTCATTTAGAAACTTTAATTTTACCTTTTCAGTGCTTTCCACATTACTGAAGTGTTCAAACATTCTTTCTTTGAGATTAATCATTTTTTCTGCATTGTTTCTATCATTATTATTAGAAATAACAGTGAACTAGCTGTAGTTTCAGTGTGTTTATATTATATTTACACATAACATAACCATTGACCTGTTAGGAGGTGTATGGATGGAAGCACTAGCACATAAAACCTGCCATTTGTTTTCGTCTTCCGCTTGATGAATAAGTACTTCTGGATTTTGTCATTCCAGGATCTTCTTTGCCCTCCTCTTCTTTGCTCTTACACCCCTCCCCCCACACTTGAGTTCCAATCTGTCTTGCGTTGGTTTCAACAGTGGTACTGAAAGCTGACCGTTCAGTAAGCAGTGACAAACTACTGAACGTAAAATTTGCCTAGCAAAACCACAACAGGCAAAAAATGCTGGGGTTGGTTCTGAAACATCCTGTAAAGGATAAGCAACTCACTTATGAGAAGGATAAACATACCAGTGCACAAATCTAATTACTCACCTTCCTTGATTAACTAGGTATTCCAGTTTAAAAAAAAATATAAAAATAAAAAATTGACCACTAAGATAACAGAAGCACATGGAGATGCAGACAGAAGCAAGAAAAAAGTTCTCTTGTCGCCACATCCCCGTCTTTATACACACACATGAACACATGCTTGCGCACATAAGTAACTACATACATTTTGGTTTGGCATTTAGTTTGTTTGTTGGGGGGGGGGGGGGGGGGGGGGGGGGGGGGGGGTATGCTCATTGCATTTGTACAAACTTGTATTCACAAGAAAAACTCATCAAAACAAATAAAATGTAAACTGCTGAACTCCAAGTTTTCAGTTCAGTTTTTTTAATCACAATCTTATTATTATAATTATACTTGGAATATCATTCTTCACATTTGTACATACACTTTTACAGTTCATCATATGCTTCTAGACAGCACTGATTGTGCTATGGTTAGTGTCCTTACTTAATTGCCTAGAGTTCATTCCTGAGTATAGGCAGGACTGAACCGGTGTTGCTCCTGTACTTATGCAACCTTATTAACTCTTCCAGTCCAAGGAAAGCATTATATGTGCATAGGTTCCTACCAAGAAGCCCACTGGACGCAAGACATGATGATTTTAGATTTTTCTTTACTACCCCTTGGGTCTCTGATGCTAAACCCCTGGGACTGAAAGATTTCTCTGAAGTCTCATGGTTTGAACGCAAACTTACTTACTAAAGTTAGACAAATTAGCCATTCGCACAGCAGAAATCTGCTGGTGTCTAAACATAATGAACAATGCCCTGGAAAGGATATAACCTCAGCACTGTATATTTAAAAAAAGTGAATTAAAGTCAACAGAAATTTTTAAAAAAATTAGCTCAGCTTAAATATATGAAGAAAAAAAAAAAGACAACCAGCCAGCTTGCTTAATGGGTAATCATAATATAATTTATTATTAATAAAACTATTCTCATGGCTTTCGTATAGTGGTATGATAGTCACAGTATAGAAGAGACTGGATCCTCACCACACAATATTCCCATGATTGGATCTCCACCACACAATATTCCCATAATTGGATCATCACCACACAACATTCCCATGATTGGATCTCGTCCACACAAATTCCCATGACTGGATCCTCACCACACAATATTCCCATGATTGGATCCTCACCACACAACATTCCCATGATTGGATCCTCACCACACAACATTCCCATGATTGGATCCTCACCACACAATATTCCCATGATTGGATCCTCACCACACAATATCCCCATGATTGGATCCTCACCACACAATATTCCCATGATTGGATTCTCACCACACAATATCCCCATGATTGGATCCTCACCACACAATTGGATTTTTCACATGGACTTCTAGTAATTTCCCCTGGTCTCTGGGTAGTAAGATCAGATGCCCATGTGTATTGTTGCAGACATAAAAACATCCTTTGGCAGTTGGAAATCGAAAAGAGTAGCCTAACAGCGCTGCCTGGACACACCACAATTTGGAGTTAACAATCTACCCTAAGGATTTCAGGATACTCGCCGGTACTACAGAGTTTGTGCACTGCGCTAAGATTCTTCAGACTCAGGCTTGAGTCAAATGTAGAATGGAACACTTATGGGTTACTACCCTTGTGCCATGATGTTGATCCATTGCCTAAACCTAGCAGATATGTTCAGTCCTCATCAAGGTGAAGCTGTATCAATAAAGTAAGCTCCCACTTTGATCCAGCCTAAGAATCTGCACAATGTCCTCATAGATAATTTTACATAAAACTAAACAGCACAGGCAGGCTAGAAATACCTGTATTAAAGGTCCTTTACCTACAGCCATTGTTCCCTGTCCTTGCTGTCCTAGATCCTTTCGGGCCTGTGCTGGGCTTTTAAGCCACCTCCGGACTCAACTAGTTTCATGGTGGATGAAAGAAAGAGTGGTCCTCATCACTTGTGATGGATGAACAACAAAAAAAATGAACATCAATAGCCAGTGTACATGTCCGGTCGTTTCCCCACCACACCATTCTCTCCATACTCTAATGATCGTTTAGGCTTTCTCATAGCTCACCTGCTCTCAAACAGCCCTGTCATCTAACTTGTCATGCATCAAGCAAGTCGGATGACCCTTTATTCACCCTCACAAAACTATACAACACCATGGATTCAACTGAAATTATAAAACTGTTTATTTATTTATGGGAGCTTACACAAAATTGACAACACAAACCATTTGATACATACATCTTGTCTATCTGATCGATGTTTCCCTACAATCACATACATTCATAAGCTGGCCCTTTCTTTCACTTCTTCCGTTCCCTTCCAAGCACAATCCTATGCGTCTCATTTGTTTAGGAATCAAGTATTTCTTATAAGGTAGGCTGTCTTATGCTATTTGCATACTGTAATACTGAACTGAGACTTAGTGTGTTTTCGATATGACAAAAGAATATTATGTTCTTAAAGGGACTTGAGGGTAAAAGAGGTAATTACGTGTTGTCTGAAAGAGTCTGAGGTCACACACAAATCTTGCCATGCATTGTGGCCCCCCCACCCCCGGGGACTACCACTGAAAGTTTTACCATCTCGATATTCCAAAAATCTTGATCTGGATGGCAAGCCTACAGGGCAGATACCTTGTTCAACCTTAGAAAAGAACTACAAAGAATGTTGTAAGAGCTTATCTACAAACTGTGCTAAATTATCAACAATATCATCAGGCTTGACATCTGGGTGGCTTTCATCGCGGCTTCTGTGAATATGAGTGACAATTTTTAGATTCCAAAACCATTCAGTAAGGATTTAACAAAAACATAACATGAATTCACCAAACTATGAATAACTACAAGAAGGATTTCTTAAAAAAAAATTTTGTTAACCCATTTTTATAAGTGACGTTTCAGTTTTTATCCACGGAACTCCTCTGTGACCGGATTCTTCTTCTTCTTGTGCTCATTGATAAAGGCTTCAGTTAAAAAGTCTGATTGCTTCTGTGTATGTTTTTTCTGTCCCCCTTCTGATGAGCTTCCTAAGCACAGTTTAGCAAATTCTTCTTCTGATACTAGTCTGCTATATCTCTGTTTTCATAACAAATGCTCCCTGTGTGGGTTCCACGGCCCTATTGTGGGGGAAAACAAAAAAAGATTCACTGCCTCCCCAACAAGCTTCGTCATAGAAGTTAACTAATTGGGGACATCCTTCGAAGTTGGAGTACATCTGCCTCAGAGGCAAGGAACCACAAGTCTGCATACAAATAAGCCAGATCTGTGAAATGGATGTGCATGCAGCACTCAGTTTCTGAAACAAGACTAAAAGTCTGGAGGTGGACGTAAGACCCAGAGCTTTCGGCTGGAGTTTACAGCCAGTGAGCGTGAAACAAGATGGAAGGATAACATCAGAGAATCTCTACAACAGCACGATGTGGCTATGGTCGAGGCAGCCAGAAGAGCTAGAAACAGAACCTTATATCTCCTTCGACACCCACAACGGTAAAAGAGAAAGTGAAGAAGAAGAGCGTGAAAAAGAAAAAGATAACAAATGCATAACCTGAAGATGATGAAGACAACACTGTGCCTGAACAAACAAAAAAATTGCAATTATATTTTTAAAGCATACATTTCTTACAACTAAATTATGTTATTGGTCTTTCAAGTTTTTGTTTGTTTGTTGTTGCAATAAATAAAGAGTGGTCTATCACTACTAACTTGAGTGAGTGAATCAGGTGATACTGTGAAAATTTAGAAGATCACAGAAAACTAAACTGTCATTTTTAAAAATGTAGAAAAAAAATACGACAAAAAACAACAACCTTTTAGGTCAATTTATGCATTGGCCATATGGTGCTAGACCCATATTTATATGGACCAATCAGCACTCAATGAGGAATGGAGTCAACATGCCAGCTTGTGATGGTATGTACTATGGCCCTGTTCTGAAGAGATGGTTTTGTGTTGAAGGGCAGACTAAGTGCATGAGGGTTTATAGCAAAAGCAAATGGACGACGCTTAGTCGTCAAGTTTGAGAATGGAGGTGCAGGCAGTCACTGCTGCCTTCTGCTGGCTTGAGAATCAGCTGTACACACATGTCGTGATTTTAACTGACTCACAGAGCATGCTGAGAAAGGTGGAGACAGGTATGCTCCATGTAGAGTGACAAGCATCAATACAGAGATCCCCGGCAGTTAGTATCCTTTGGATATTTTCTCCAGGTTATGCCTGTGTGTTGGGAAATGAGCAGGCAGATAGACTGGCCAGTTCTGCAGCACTTGGTGATAAATTTATGCATGACAAGATAGATGTTGTAAGAGCCATTTAGGAGCGAGTGAACAGTGAGGAGGCACAGACAGATCATTACAGTCTGAGGAGAACGGCGCTGAGAGTAGTTAAAAGGGGATTTGGCCTTCACTCAACACTCAAGGAAAAGGCGAGATGGATATACATTCAGCCAGTTACTGGTACCATCGGAATTGGAACTCTTCGCTTGCTGCTGCAGATGGGGATGGAGTGCTTATTGGAGTGTTCTGAGAGCTATGATGTTGATTCTTAATTCAACATATATTTGTTCTAGAGGAAAAAAGAATAGGGCCTACTGCCCCCAATAAGCATGTCATGTCATAGAAGGAGACTAATTAGGGGTTTACTGAAGTAAGATGTTTTGGGTCGATAGGCGCAGATATCACAGCCTGTTTGTAAACTATAACACAATGTGTGAACCACACAGAAGAAGGATGGGTAAACCTGGCTATTCATATACTTCATCACTGTAAAATTCAATGCCTAACCTGATAACTCCCTATATGGGTTCCCAGAGCCCTATTTATGTGGCGGGGGAGGGGGGGGGGGAACAGACCTCTTTGCTTTTTAACAGGATCTAAAATTTGGGGCTAAAAGGTGCAGGTATCACAGTTTAGCTGTAAACCGCAACAAAATACACCAATTACCCTCTCAGGAGTGAATAAAGAAGTAGCAGAAGAACCTGATAACTGTTTATGTTACTTATATCCCTGTTCCATTTAATTCATGATGAAGTTCTGCCCTACTGTGTCTTTAGCATGGGTTCTACCATTTTTGAGGAATCAGTAATGACCAGTGACAGTTTTGTCACTTTAAGATGTTTATAGGCAGCACTCTTAGCACTTCTTCTTCAGCATTACGAACCCTTGAGGTTCACTGCTGCAGATATCACCTGTCTCCATTAATCTCTGTGACTGGCCTTCTCTTTCCATTTGGTGACTCTCAATTGTTTGTAGGTCTGTCTGCGTGTACCAGCTGTAAACTCTGATAGAAAGTTTTGGTTGTTCATCCACTTCTGAACTTCAGCCTTGTTCCAGAACCTGAGAGTTGTGTGCACACCTGTTCTACAGATCTGATTTATTTTATGCAGATTGTTGGTTACTTGCCTCTCAGGCAGATGCACTCTACTTTCAAAGGAAGCCCCCAGTGTTGATTCCTACAACATGCTTGCCGGGGAAGTAGTGAGTCTGTTCTTGTTTTTCCCACAATGGATCCCTAGAACCCACACGGGTTCATTACCTCTATATGCCTCAACGATTCCAGTCTATTAGCCCGAATGATGCCAATAATTAGTGGTGATTTGAATGGCTAATGAATTTTACTGTCGCTTCTCACTTTTCTTAGCACCTGTTTTTAATAATTACATTTATGGCAGATTCAAAGAGTAAATTAAATCATACCGAAACTTTCCTGTCCTAACCAATACACCTGCTAATCCACAGGCCTGAGCTCCTCCTATATCACTGACAATGTCATCTCCAACCATGACAGCCTGAAGAAAATAATCAGCACTTACATATGTTGCATCATTCCCTGTTATACTGTTGCTCATATTTTTAAGACATACAAGATCCAGAACAAGCAGATTAGTGTTAATCTGTTCAAATAAGTTTTAAAATTTTAATATCTAGGAAGTATGTTCTCAGAGGATGGGAGAATAGATCGGGGAAATAGAAACAAGATGCCACAAAGCCAATGTGCTTATATACCAAATGATAACATTATTAGGACATCCAAACATAAATATGAGTGCCTAGAAACAGATTATAAACAGCATACCAATACTGTGCTTCCAGTGCCAGACTTGGACATTATCAAAGGCTAACCTATGTAAAATTAACATCTGTGAAATGAGATGCCTGAGAAAAGCTGCCAACTTAGCTATCCGAGTTAAAGTTAGAAATGATATTATCAGACAGCCTGTAGGAACAAGACCATGTAGCAAATTCACTGAGAAACAGAAGATCAGATGGTTTGGTCAATAAGTAAGAATGCAGCCAGAACTACCACCAATGCAGGTACTACACATGAAAAGATTTGAAGTAAAAACAAGAGGCTGTCCTAGGAGCAAATGGATTGATGACATCAAAGAGCTTCTAAATCGCCAAAGATGACAATAGCCAATGCTGCCCCTCAAGCGAAGGGTCGCAAACTGTTCCTCCCTACAAATGCTTAATGGCAGAAGTGGAAACATGATGATGATGAGATTAGTGATATATATAAACATTCTAGCACTAATACTTTCAGTGGCTGAAAAGAGGTAGCTTTTGGATGGCAGAAGTCACTGTAAGAAATGTTTGTACTACTGGCAAAATACTGCATGGTGAGGAATGGATCAGTGTCACCAGTAAAACAGCCTTGCACAGGGTGACATTACCTTGGACTGAGGGTGTCAGGAATGGGTAGCCGGTGAAACAGAAACAGTGGTGCAAGAGTTGATCAAAGAAAATTCACGGTCAGGTGATATCATTATAAACACATATGAGTCTGTAGTGAGAAGTGTGAAGAGTGGGGGTTTTATTGCAAAAGTGAACGGACACTGTCTGTCGTCTCACTGATAACAGGTTATAGCCCAGTGTTGTGATTTTCTTTTTTTGTCTTGCACTTCTCGGGTGGCTTGGGTGAAGGATTTGTTCATCTTCTTACAGGTTTTGGCTACAGCATTTATCCAAATTTTTCTTGATTTTCCTCTCGCCTTCCTACCAGATGTTCTGCTGTAAAAAGTCTCATATGCAGTTAGACCTGGCCGCATTCTCACTAGATGGCTGAACCTTGCGTACAACATCACAATATCCAGTATGAGAACGGAGGTAGAGCCAGTAATAGCAGCTTTCTGATAGCTTGACAGCACCACAGCCTGACATGTTGTAACTGTAGTTAACTCACACATCATGCCTCAAAAAATGTAAATGGACGTTCTACATGTAGACTGGCTTGCATCACTTGATAAGGCTCAGGTCAGCAGCATATCATTGATTTTCTGTCCAGGACATTTGGGTGTGCGGGGTAACGAGCAGGCTAATATTGGTTGCTGCCGCTCCTCTGGACAGTGAGCTACTTTATGATGAAGTGGATGTGGTGAAATCTCTCAGGGATCAAATGAACAGTGCAACAGAATGGACAGAGAATCCATATACTGATACAATGGACAAGGAGAGGGGTATGAAAGATATTCAACACTGTGGGTGGGGTGGAGGTGGGGGGGGGGGGGGGGGGGGAGACACTCGTGGAATTTTATTCAGGCTGCAACAGGTACTATTAGCATGTGTCAACTCTGGGTTGGCTGCTGCGGAAGGAGAGAGAGCATGTGTGAGAATGTCCAAAGCGTAATAATGTCAATCCTTGATTCATTCACTCATTATGATTTAAACACTAAAATAAATATTCTCACGACCTGCTTTGACTTACCTCATTTGGTAAAACATTCATGTCTTTTAATACAGCAGTAAAGAAAGACAGAGATGGCTTGCCCACTACCTCAGCTTTCACATCTGTAGCATACTGAAGACCAAACATTTCAACAGGAAACATTTAATTCTAGCAACTCTAGTACAATTTAGATTCATCGAGAAACAGCAGATCAAGTGGTTTGGCCATCTCGTTATAATGCAGCAAGATCAAATACCATCACAATAATTACATCTCAGAAGATAGCTACAAAAGCAAGAGAACGGCCGCAGAAAAATGGATCGACAACATTAAAGACACTCTACGCCTTCATGGCATGACAATAGCCGGTGGCAGCCTGAGTGCACTGGATTGCAAATTATTCCTCCCCACGACTCTTAATGGCAGAAGTGGTTTATGATGATGATGATGAGTACAATTTAGGATTTTCAAACCAGCACAACTGTGAAGAGTTGACCTAGTATGCAAGTAAAGGACCCTTTTTATGCCAGCGGCACATTGGCATATGCTGTTAGACTCATATTTGTATAATCTAGCTTCATTGGCATATGCTGTTAGACTCATATTTGTATAATCTAGCTTCATTGGCATATGCTGCTAGACTCATATTTGTATAATCTAGCTTCATTGGCATATGCTGTTAGACTCATATTTGTATAATCTAGCTTCATTGGCATATGCTGTTAGACTCCTATTTGTATAATCTAGCTTCATTGGCATATGCTGTTAGACTCATATTTGTATAATCTAGCTTCATTGGCATATGCTGTTAGACTCATATTTGTATAATCTAGCTTCATTGGCATCTGCTGTTAGACTCATATTTGTATAATCTAGCTTCATCATACTATAATTATATGGAAAGGAAAGGTGATGAGAAAAGGCACAAGTTCCTACAGCTAGAATGTCTAAAAGTCAAACACTTTATACAACATTGGAAGTATAAGCTGCTTGATCTGCATCATTGGGTGGTGATTTAATACATGACAAGGCAGATGTGGTTCCCTTTGGGAACAAGCAACGGAATTAGTAGAGAAACAAGATTTTACGGCCTGGAGAGAATGAGGCACCTGGGAGTCACCAGATGGTCTGGCCAGCTCACTACACTCAGAGGAAAGGCAAGAGGGACATATACCCAGATTGTGACCGGCACCATCAGTATTGGAACTCTGTGCTGGCTGCTGAAGATGAGGATGGAGCACACAATGGAATGCCCAGAGTGCTGTGATGTCAATATTTGACTCAACTCAACTCAACTGGAAGTGTCAGCTGCGGGTCTACCTTTTAAGTACAATTCTCTCACTCTCTTAACTGACCCGACAGGTGTTTCATTAATTTAATTTGTTTCAAATGATTTACTTTTTCAGTTCTAGATAATTAGTACTCCAACGCTTCAATTCTTAGGTGGGTTCATAACAAATATCCATGGGGGAAGGAGAATAATAATCAATTAGTAAGGGTAGTCTGGCTCATAGTAGCCACACCGCCCATCAAGTGCCAATTATTCTATAGAAAATGTGTGGCTAGCACCATATATCCAACATGCCTCAAGGCAAAAACAAAACACTGATTTAAAAAAAAAATTCTGGAAGGAAAACTTTAAGGCAAGTGAGCAAGAGGCACACAGCGATACAAGTGGGTGAGTAACATCTAAAGATTGACAAAAAAGCAGTCTGAGAGAGTTATGTTATCACAATCGACTTCACTGCACACTGGACATTCCTGTCCATGCTCAGTCTTCTGATCTAGTAGCCATCCGAAGGAACCCATTCTGACTATTCCCATAAGTTAGTTATAATGTCTAAAAGAGTGTACATCCAGGGTAAAAGACACAGCGTGCTGGAGATTCATTGCTGCGAACCTTCATTTTGGACATGGCATCTGATAGATTTATGGAAAAGGATTCCATACTGGATATTCATTTATTGGTACTCCTGTCAAATCCGGACGAAGAATAAACAGCCTTGGACGACTTAGTCAGAGTTCTCTCCCGTGGCCGCACTCCCAACAGTGATCGGAAAAGCCACAACGAAACAAAGAAGACAGTCACGTCGACATCAGGGCTGCCAATGCTTGGTTGTTTCCCCCAGATCTAGTTTTTTTTCGACGCTGCAGGACAATTCTGGGTGTTTTCTTGGGTGTGTTTTGTTTGTTGGTGTTTGCCGAATTATATGCTTTAATGATCGATAAATTTGCGTGGTTAGGGGGTAGGGGTTAGGGTTAGGGAGTAGGATTAGGATTAGGGTTAGGGTTAGGTTTAGCGTTAGATTTGACAATTTTGACGCCGGAGTTCCCTATAATCGCGCACAGTCCCATACACACAAACAAACAATCGAGGGCCTCTGGATGCTGGTCAAACGCACAATTCGCCAACGATTGGGGGCACCAGCCGCACGCTATTGGCGTCATATTTGGCAGAGTTTCAGTGGCGCCACTCCCACAAACATCATATTGTCGGCCAGTATTTCGAAATCCTACGTCAAATTTTTCACATCTAACCCTAACCCTACCCCTAACCCTAGCCACTCCCACAAACATCATATTGTCGGCCAGTATTTCGAAATCCTACGTCAAATTTTTCACATCTAACCCCAACCCTACCCCTAACCCTAACCCTAACCCTGCCCCTAACCCTAACCCTACCCCTAACCCTACCCCTAACCCTAACCCTACCCCTAACTCTAACCCTACCCCTAACTCTAACCCTACCCCTAACTCAAACCCAAACACTACGCATCCCTACACGCAACCGTATGATGATTACGCAACCTTCACGATGCCTCACGCAACCGTACGCAGCCCTACACGCAACCGCAGGATGATAGGTAAGTGTGTCGTTTGTTTCGTTTATTTTCCGATCACTGTTTGGAGTGCGGCCACGGGAGAGAACTCTGACTAAGTCGTCCAAGGCTGTTTATTCTTCGTCCAGATTTGACAGGAGAGTCCATTTATTTTATCAAACATACTTTTCTGGATGTTAAACAGTAAAAACTCAATATTTTCCCAAACCCAGCAATTCTTTCTATCTTTTTTATTTATGAAATATAGTGAAATATTATAACATCTTTGTCTTCTTCTTCTACTTCTCACACATGTACTGTGACAGAAGTGTTAAGAAGCAATGATTCGTTTCTTTTTTTTTTTTTGTACACACACACAAAAACCAGAGCGCTTGAACCCACAAGGAGACAAAAACTTATCGAATCCGAACATAAGAAGACTGGTTCACATAAAGTATTATTTCACAGAAACTAAAATATCTCAGCCATTTTAAATGCCCTAATAAAGGCTTGGAGAGAACAGTAATGGAAGTATAGTTTCTGAAAGACACAGGGGACGACCAGCACAATGGTGGACACAGAATATCAAATATACTCCAGTCATAGAAGTTCACGAGGTAAGACAGTTTGCCAAGGGACTAAGTGGCTTTCTGCTGATAAATCTTATTAATAAATACACCCTGAAGATGAATTTTGTATAACTTTTTTATCCTTCTTTCTTTTTTTCTTAGCATTCATCTGCTGTAATCTTGAGTGGAAAGCTCTAGTTGTTGGTCCACTTTTGGACTCTATTTGTTTCAGAACCTGAGTGTTGTGTGCACATCTGTTTCACATATCTGATTCATGTGTATGCAGACTGTTGGTTCCTTGCCTTTCAGGCAAAAGCTGGTAAAAAAAAATCCTTTTGCCTCACCATCTTGACCAGAAGCTGGACACATATTTATAGAATCTAGACGCCCGGCTCTCTAGCTTAGTTGGCTAAACAGGATTGCGCGGTGACCGGGTGACGAACTCCTTGTGGTCAGGGGTAGGCAGAAAAGCCACATTTCTCCCAGATTTACAGTATTTACAATGGAATCAAGGCCGAAAGGTTGCAATATCATGGTTAACAACTCATGGCTTCTGGATACTAAAAAAAAATATATAATCTAGCTTCACAATACCATAATTCTATGGGAAGGAATGGATGCAGTCCAACTTCAAAGGAAGCTCCTAATAAGAAGACTTTTACGACATGCTTCTGGGAAGGCAATGGGTCTATTCTTGTTATCCCTACACCAGGAAGCATGGAACTCAAACAGGGATTTTCTATTCTATCTTCATTAATATTTTCTTCTTCTTCTTCTTCTTGAAAGAGTAGTTGGCACATTATCTTATGGTTTACAGACAGACTTTGATATCTGCACCTTTCTGTCCAACATATTCAATTTAAGTAAACTCCTAATTAGTCATCATTTACAACAGGCTTGTTAAGAGTGTAGTGAATCTATTTATTTTTTTTCTTTTTCACCCTAAGGGAGGTGCCAGTACCCACACAAGGTTACTGTAAGTAAAAATAAAATTTAATCAGCATCCTCAACTCTTTCACTACCACAGGGCTTTACAGGAGATACCAGTGTGATGAAATAATAATGCCAGTCATAAATGTTTTATGTTCAAAGTTGCAATATACATAGTCATAGTGACCAATGGGGGTAGCCAGATTTCTCTAGTATGTTCTGACCAAATGGTAACAGTAAGAGAGTGCATTATGCTGTGGAGGGAATTCAAGGGGCAAATTCAATCACACACTAGGTGTTACTTGGGACTGAAAGATTTAAAGAACCCACAAACAACTTGTACCATAAACGTAACATATTACCTCCAGAGCTTTCATGTATGGTCCCACATCTAACACAAGTTCCCCATCTTCTTGATAGTACCTCCTAGAAATGAATCAAAACAACTTGACATTCAGAATGTTCACCTTGTTTCACACTGGTGCATGGGGAGCTGTGGGAAGGAAGCAGCTACTCTCATCTGCCGGCCCATAGTCTTCAGTTTGAATTCGCACTGAGCAGGATTTTTCAAAGCTATCCTTTTTTCCCCAGGTCAACTCAACCTAAAATGAGTAACAGGGAAAGTCCTGCGAAGTAAAAGTGGCTGGTGTGATGTTAACCACATCATTAATTGAATGCCAATAAGTCGTGAAATGGGTCCGTTACTTGACATTTTCTGGGTTCACGCCCGAGGGTAGGCAGAAAAGCCACATTTCTCCCAAACTTATGGTATTTATCATGGAATCAAGGCCAAAAGGTTGCGATATTCATAATACCGAGCCAAAGGGTTAGCAATTCATGGCTTCTGGATACTTAAAAAAAAAAAACCCATCAGAAACGAAGTCATTATTTGACCTTGGCTCCCAGGTCAACCCAGCCTTGATTGGGTACCAGGTGCAGTCCCGGGAAGTAGAGGCGGCTGGCGTGATGCTGACCACATTCCCCATATTGTGCCGATTGGTCTAAAAAAATATAGGTCTAGCCCTATACGCCTAAAGGCGTGGAAAAGGGTCCTTTACTTTTTTTTTTACTTACTTTACTTGACATTTACTAGTTCAACAGAATACAAAGGAATATAAGAGACAAAATAATATGACGAAGGCTCTCTTGAGTAAGATGTTATGTGAACTCATTTCGTACCAATAAACTTACTATACATTTATTTTTCAAACACAGTACAAAAAATATAAGAGGACTGATTCAACTGCCCAAGTTTTCCCCCCATCCAGCTGACTGTCTCTGCTGAGAGCACCTCACAAAGTATGAACTTTGTAGCCTCAGTGACAAGCCACAGGGATCTTCAGTAAAATTGTACTCATGAACTAACAGTCCAAACGAACATGAGAAAAAAAAAACTAACCACCTGGGCGATTAGATGTTTGAGAATGGCTGTGAATAAAACCAGAATAGATCGAGTGAGAAAATTCATGATCACAAGAACTGTTGGAACAACACCCATCATCAAATTTTTTGAGAAACAAAGAATGAAATGGTTTAGCCATCTAATGAGAATTAAATCAATGATGCTAGTAGCAAGAGCATACAACGTGAAAATTGTAACACCAAGAGGCAGGGGAAGACCGAGAAGAAGATGGTTTGATGGAGTCACTGACACCTTCAGATTGCATAACATCACAGCATTATCAAGCAACCACGCACACACTGGCTCAGCTGTGGATTGTCTGATGAACTGCGACACCTAGATGCATAAGCAGATATTAACAAAAAAAGATCTGACGGTCTAAAAACATTTCTATGATCTTCAAAACATGAGGTTAATGGCTTGATTATTTATTATGAAACCTTCTTCTTCTCACACATTACCATCATTACTGCCAGTTTTTACCGCTGTTTAGGATAGTGTAGGATGGGGGGTGGGAATGGTGGGTGGATACAGTGTACACTTTCCTTAACTTTTTGAGTCCCAGGGGGTTTAGCATCAGAGGCCCAAGGGGTAGTCAAGAGAGACCTAAAATCGGCGCATCTTGCATTTATTGGGCTTCTAGGTAGGAACGGAACATACGGTGTGTTCCTTGGGACTCAAAGAGTTAAATCCTTCTGTCCCACTGGTGGTATCTTTCTAGATATAGTGTTATACTGTGTGCTATAAGGAGGCATGGGACTGACATCATAGGGCGATCACGAGTGTGATTAGCAAGACCCGCCGACATTAAAAAAAGTCTTCCAAATTTATTAGAGCATAATATTTAAGGACTCTTGTTGCCATCATATATATTTAGTGTGTTTCATCTCAGATGCTCAGCTCTCATCCTTTCTGCAATCATTTCTTTCTTCATTCTCATTCCCTTCCTGATTTGCCACCTCCACAAAATATGGTCCATGGCATTTTGTTTCCACAAATCTATCTTAATACCGCTATCATTCATGTCCAGCTGTTCTGTCCCATTATCATTTCTGTTTATAAATCATGTCGGCTCTGTAGCTAAGTCGATGCGAACGCTCTGTAATGCTGGAATGCCAGGTTCGATCCCAGTTGCGAGCCATGCGCCTTGCATTGGTTTCGACAGTGGTATCAAGAAAGCAGACCGTCCAGAAAGCAATGGCGAATTACTGGACATAAATTTGTCAAGAGAAACCACACAACAGCCAGGGGCTGTTGGGGTTGGTTCTGCAACATCCTGTAAAGGATACGCAACTAACCTTTATAAATCATATGGGCTTGCAGCTAATTCCTTGATTCCGTTCTGTCCTATGCAAACTTGACACTAGTATAAAATCCAGAACAGCAGCTCTGGTCTCTCTTATCAAATTTCATTATAGGAAATGTCCAGGGAAATAAACGTGGCTTGGGTGATACTGACCATATTATCCATCAAGTCATAACTTATCTGAATACGAGATTAGGAGCAGTTGCAACAACAAGAACAACACAATAAGAATGTAAAAACATATGGCAAAAATCAAACTTGACAAAATAAGCTATTACAAATGACTTCACTACAACTTCACTTACCCACTGCCCAGGGAGAACAGAACTGGCTGCTCAATTTCCATCAGGCAACGAAAAGCTTTGTTAAGATTATCATAGGAAAACTCATTTGTAGCATCTCCAATTACTACACAGTTTGGATCATTCTTATCCACATCTTTAAAGTCTGGTAGTGAATCTGAAATAATATAATTTGCACCATTTTTCACAGGTGAAGCTTTTTGATACTCACTTGCAAGCCCGAAGGATGTGGGTTTAAATCCACACCAAGCAGTATTTAAACAAAACAAAACAAAAGGCTTTGGATTCCAGGTTGACTGAACCTAAAATGGGTACCAAGTACAGTCCTTGGAAGTAAATGGACATCACAGCACTCGGGAAACTCCCATAAGTGCTCAGTCCCCTATATTCAGCAGCAAATGATGTTCCAATTCCGATGGTACCAGTAACCATCTGACTGTATATCAGTCTCATCCTTCCCCTGAGTGCTGAGCATTGGCCAAATCCCCTGGTAACCCCTCGCAGCGCCATTCTCCTCAGACCGTAATGATCTATCTGCACCTCCTCACTGTTCACCCGTTCCCAAAGGGCCCTCACAATATCTAATAAGTGGTGTATAGCCAGCCAGTCTATCTGCCTGCTCATTTCCCAGCACACCGGCATAACCCGGGGAAAATATCCAAAGGATGCTAACTACTCTGGACCTCTGAAGTGATGCTTGCCACTCTGCACGAAGCATGCCTGCTTTTACCTTTCTCAACATGCTCTATGAGTCAGTTACAATCACGGTATGTGTGTACAGCTGATTCTCAAGCCAGCAGAAGGCAGCAGAAACTGCCTACACCTCCATTCTCAAACTTGACATTGTGATATCTTCTTCTTCTTCACGTTCACCAGCTGTAGACTCTGGCGGAAAGTTCTGGTTGCTCGTCCACTACTGAACTGCATTCCTGCTCCAGAACCTGAGTGTTACGTGTGCATCAGTTTTACAGATCTCATTCTCTTGAATACAGACTGTTGGTTTCTTGCCTCTCTGGCAGATGCACTCCGACTTCAAAGAAAGCTCCCCAATTAGCCGACTCTTACATGCTTTTGGGGAGGCAGTGGGTCTATTCTTGTTTTCCCCACAATGGGGCCCCGGAACCCACACGGGGGATTGTGATATCATATGCAAGGCTTTGCTGCACTAGACGATGTCCATTCACTTTTGTTATAAACCCCAATGCACTTCGTGTGCCCCTTAACACAGATCCATCTGTTCAAATAATCACATCACTTGGGCGGGAATTGTCATGAATTATTTGTTGAATTTCTGATTATGCAGCACCAGCTGACCAGTCTCTGCACTCGTGACCTAACGTGATTAGAACTAGGGCTGTACCCAATATTCGCTTCGTATTAGCTTCGGGGCCGAATAGTGGACCCAATAACTATTCGGTATTTGGCCGAATAGTTGCGGTCGGGCCGAATACGAATAGTGGTTACCTCACAACCGTTTCTGGACTGGTGGAAAAAAAAACATCAAGACTTCCCACCTTGGTTTATACTGTGAAGCGTTATCTTTGTGCACCACCTACCAGCGTACCAAGTGTCCCTTTATTTCTATCTTGCATGTGTTGCGAGTATAGTGTTTTTAGGTGTGTTGCTGTAGAAACAAAATGCAACACTTAAAAATGTAAGAGGGGCAGAAAAGCAAGTGTTCTAGTGTTGTCGGCTTGATTTCTTTGAGTGGAGTGTCCTCTTCGTTGATTCTTTGAAGTAATGGGAGTTCGTCATCATTTATGGGTGTCGTATCTGTTCTTTCGTCGTCTCGTGGAAACGGCAGCGGCTGAATGTTTTGATCGACGTTCGGTTTCTTGATTGTCTTTGTTGTTTGATCTTCTGGCGTTGGCCGCCCGGCGTCTGGTTTCATGAGCTCGCGGGGGGCTGGGCGACTTGTAAGGACGGCATTGTTTTCTTCGTCGGCGTTATTTTTGTTTTTTGATGTTTCGCCTTGCGGGTTTTCATTTTGACTCTCTGTATTTGTCGTATTTTCCTGTTTAGTACAGCTGGAAATACCTTCAGTGAGACAAAAAGCTGGCCTAATGCTGACAACATGGAACGAAGGTTTTTCTTGGAGGTGTGTCAGCACACGAACTAATACGTGTTGCAGGAGATCGCAGATTGTGGCGAGGCATAATCGCCCATGCCAGCCGGCAAAGCACTTGATGATGATGATTCACTATTCGTATTCGTATTCGGCCGAATAGTTGGTCCAGCTATTCGTATTCGGCCGAATAGTGAAAATCACTATTTGGTACAGCCCTAATTAGAACTCTACACAAGTCTGAAACTTGTTCAGACACCTTGACATACTCCTCTCCTCACCCAAAATTATCAAGCCTGCACACATGTCCAATTGTGTCTTCAGTGTGTGCCATCCAAGACATTCCTCTTTTCAGTCTGTGACCCTTAGCTCTACCCAGGGCTTCATGCAGGAGGTGCCTCTTGTCTACAGCTACTCTGAGATATGCCTTTGCTTACAGAATTGTGAGCCTATCTGCAATAGTATTTATTGCATACATACTATCGGGGTATCTCTTGTAAATCCCAGAATTACCCACATGGCTTCATTCTGTATGTGTTCGAGTTTTATCAGCTGACTCTTTGATATGGTAAGCATTCCAAATCAATAACCAATCACCGGCAGAGTGGATACCTGTGCCTCATGCGTTTATTTTTACATTTCCCTGTATTGCCACACTTAACAGGCGATGTAGTGAAGAGAATCCTGTCGCTGTTAATGCAGAGGTCAACGCTCTCATCAGTGAAAATTTAGACGAAGCAGATGCACTAATCTACAGACGGATCCATTATACATGAAAAAAGAAGCGCATGGGCATTCACAGCATGCTCAGTGGGCAGAACAGTCAAAGAAGCAAACCGCACCTTCTCCATGACAACCAGCAGCATGACAATGGAGGTGATGGCAGTGATTCAAGCATTCGCCTGGCTCGAAACATAAAATTACACCCGCGTATGTATACTCAGTGATTCAATGAGTATGATCCTGAGGGTTCAGGCAGGTTCGGTGCGAAGACAATGGCTTGAATCATTACAGAAGTCCACTGTACATGGAGTCACCTTTATTTTTGTTCCGGGATATGCAGGCGTTAATGGAAATGAAAGAGCTCAAAGGCTGGTTTGGTCCGATATCACTACCGACGGTCAGCCTATGGATCATGCTGATATTATTAATGCCCTCAGAGAAATGGGAAGGATAGAGGACTTTGGGGGCAGTGAATCCACATCACTCGTCAAAATGACAGACTTGGGAATTAAGATCGGCATAGCAAAAAACAAGATGCACACCAGGCACACCAGAAGACTTGTTAATCCACATAGAACTGGTACTGGTAGCCATCGGACGTTGTGGTTCATACTGAGGGGAGGATCTGAGCACCTATGGACATGTCCAGAGTGCAATGATGATAACCCAACTAACTAACTAGCCAATCACCGACAATATCACATGCTGGAACATTGTGAACAGCATTCTTTGTTCCATGTCCATTGCTGCCATAATCTTAAGAGCATTGAGTCCTTTTTGGGATTTCACCACAACTGCCTCTATAGGACAGGCTTCTATCGTACATGTATGCAGGACAGCTGCTATCCAGTTCACAAGCCAGGGACAATCTCCCTTCTCCATGAGTGCAGATATCAAAATATCGTATCAGACTCTACTGTAGGCATCCTCAAGATCAAATGCTGCCACAACTGTTTCCTGTCTGTTCTGGGACCTTTCATAAACATCAAAAGCAAAAGTAGCTGCATTAGACCATGTATCTTTCCGTGGCCTGTAACTACCCAAACCTTTTGACAGTAGCTCTTCCCTTTCCAAAAACATTTGTAGTTTAACAACAATAATCTTTTCTAGCACCTTGCCAACAGTATTTTGTAGGGTGATAATTCTGAAACCATTGAGCCCCGAATAATCTTTGCCTGGTTTTGGTGGATAGATGGAAAACCAGCAACAACATAGCACACACCAAGGTTTATCAGATACCTCTTCATAACATGAGGCTGAAAAGCAGAACAGGATTAGCAAACACTCCTCCCCCCCTTTCCAACATACACCCACTCATATGCACGCACACACACACCCACCAATATATCACCGGCCAGATCTGGGATCTTTGTACTGCATGCACAGATCATATCTGCAGCACATCTGCAGTATTTGCTGTGCCTGTCCGCTTAGGCAAAGTTCTGAGTTCCCAATCTTAAATTTCTTGTACATACAGCAACTCAGTGCACAGATCTAAGCCCTTTGCACTGTAGTCACCTGTCATTTTGTTCTGCCTGCACTACTGGGCCAGCATCTATCTGTCAGTACAGCCAACTCGGGCTCAGAGCCGTACTCCCTGAGCAACATGGACACCGCCTCCCCCAGTTCCACTGCCTCCGCTTTGCAACTGGAAGCATTTTTCCTGCAGGAAGTCTACAACACCATTTGCCAAATTAATACAGATTGGAATGATACTATCCTTTGCATTCCCTTAAGTAAGGTAAAGTAAAGGACCCCTTTCCACGCCTTCAGGTGCACTATATTTTTTTACAGACCACTAGGCACTTAGTAGGTGATGTGGGCAGCATCATGCCGGCCACCTATACTTCCCAGGAATTTACCTGGTACCGACTCAAGACTGGGTGGACCTGGGAGCCAAGGTCATTTTTGAAAAACAAAAAGTCTGGCTCCCTCAGGACCCAAACCGCTTCACCACGGCGACTTCCTTAGGGTCAAAATAATATATGGGCAGATTTACAAGGGACAGTCACAAAGTAATGCTCGTAATTTGTTACTGCATTCATTAGGCAGAAAAACAGATAAAAATTTACACTGAAATGTAGCCCAAAATTTGAACTTCAAAAATATAATTCCTGACGTAGTCTCCATTATTTGTTAGTGATTGTCCATCTTCTTACAAGAACATGTATGCCCATATGGTAAAAATGTGGTTGATGGCTATGTTTTTCCTTGTTTATATCTGTCTGTCAACATTCTGGGTACCCACTGTGCACAAACCTTTGAATAACCCAGGGCTTTAATTAATAGTCTGAACACTTCCTTTTCTTATGGACAACATGGAATACAGTTTATCCAGTGTTACATGATGGTCAACACGAACAATGTCATCAACTTGACGAATGTCATCTGGATTAACTGCGGTAGATGGATAGTTCACTTTGTGTCAGCCATTGAGGATTGACCTACTTTGTCACGATGTACCCAGCACTGGACAGTGCTAACGTCCATTACTAAATCTCCTTAACTCTTTGAGTCCCAGATGGTTTAGCATCACAGGCCCAAGAGGCAGTCAATAGAGACGTAAAATCGGCGCATTATGCGTTCATTGGGCATCTAGGCAGTAACCTATGAACGTATGATGCGTTCTTTGGGACTCTATGAGTTAACATTCTTGAAACATTTGTGGATGCGAACTGGGATCTTGCCTTCAACACTGAGGAATTTCAATAAACTACGCTGTTTTAACTGAATGTCTTTGGAAGCCATTTTTAAACTGTTACAGCACTGCTGTTACTGAAACAAATTGGTAAGGCTAAGTGCAGAAGTATCTGAGGAATCCTGCTAAATTTAAAAATTGTACATCGATACAGTATTTACATAGATGCAAAAATGAAAGACATTACTTTGTGACTATCGCTCGTATTATAAAAATGGCTTGTTATTTTTTGGTCACCTTGTTATGTTTATTCCGTTTGTCATCTTGCTCTTTCCTGCTAAATTGACAAATTGCACATCAATACCATATTTACATAGATGCAAAAAATGGGAGGGATTACTTTTTTACCGTCGCTTGTGTTATAAAGATGGCTTTCTTCAGCAAGTGAGCTTAAATGAAAAAGATAGAACTTGAAAATATATAAATCTAACCTTTGTGAACAAGTAGATGTGGTCTCAAATTTCTCTCTTTCAGAATCTGGCAAACTGCAGGAATTGGTGAAAACACTTTGTCCTCTTCAATAGTAAAACCTAATCTTCTAAGCTGGTTCACTAAATGATGTCTTGTTACAGTTGTTTCATTGGTACAAAAGCGAAACTGCAGGCCACTTTCATATAATCTAGAACATATTAAAAGAAAATCAACATATCGAGGACAGGTTTTAATCATTGTACATGTTTGAAAAGTAAAAAAATTCTTGATAAAATAACAGGCTAATCTAAAAACTACATATTAAGTGTGCAAAAATGAGTTCAATTCACTTTACTGCAAACAAAAGGAATTATTTAAGTTTATATGTTCATAAATAGGTGAACATGAAAGAGATCAAATGAACATATTCTTAACAATTACCTCAGAGAAAGAGTGTGTGCATGTGTGTGTGTGCGTGGGAGCGGCGGGGGGGGGGGGGGGGGGGGGGCTTTGTTACAATTTGAGACGTGGCAACCCTTTGCCAAAAATAGTAAATACTCATGGCAAAAGACAAGCCAATGTAAAGGACCAGATTCACACATGTGCATACGATATAGGCCATATTTAGTCAAGTTAGTAAATACTTGGGTACCCTGATAATATCAGGTGGAAGATGTATTAAAGAAGTTAAATGTAGAATAGCTCAAGCAAATGCAGAATTTACAGAATGAAGAATATTTTATGTAATCTTTCTTTGTCAACTGAGGCGAGAAAGAACATTCTTAAGAGCTATATAAATCCTATATTTTTTGGTCATGTGATGAGAAGGAGAAAACTGGGGTACATCGTGACAGTAGGAGAGCTGGGTTGGAGGAGAGGGAGACCGAGAGAAAAGATGCTAAACAGTCTGACATCATGGCATGGGGGATCACCTGTGTCAGAATTGACTGAAAGTACAGGAGACAGAAGGTTGTGAAAAATGTTGGCTCTTGTTTCAATACAGGCCGGTAGCTGGAAAGCCGCCGATCGGCTTAGTGGGAGTTCTCTCCCTTGGCTGCATTGCAAACACGGGCGGAGCGGAAAAGTCACGAATCAAATGATATACTTACCTATCAGCATTCGGTTGCGTGTACGGTTGCGTAGTCATCATACGGTGGCGTAGGGTGTAGGGTTTGGGTTAGGGATAGGGTTAGCAGCGTTAGGGTTAGGGTTAGTTAGAGTTAGGGTTAGGATTAGGGTTAGGGGTAGGGTTAGATGTGAAAATTTTGACGTAGGAGTTCCAAATAATGGCCGACAATCTGATGCTTGTGGGAGTGGCACCACTGGATTTCTCCCAAATATGACGGCACTAGCGGGCGGCTGGTGCCCAATCGGTGGCGACTTGTCCGTTTGAGTAGCATCCACAGTCCTTCGATTGTTTGGGTGTGTATGTGACTGTGCGCGATTATTTGGAACTCCTGCGTCAAAATTGTCACATCTAACCCTAACCCTACCCCTAACCACGCAAATGTATCGGTCATTAAGTCATACAGATCTGCAGGAGTCATATCCGTGGCAACTAATACCACTTTTATATAAGGATATATTTACTTTTAAAAAAAAAAACAGATGTCCCCGAAGCGTCAAATAAACACCCAGATTTGGGGGATACACCCAAGCATTGGCAGCCCTGTTGTCGACCTCACTGTCTTTTTTGATTCGTGACTTGTCCGCTCCGTGTTTGCAATGCAGCCAAGGGAAAGAACTCCCACTAAGCCGATCGGCGGCTTTCCAGCTACCGGCCTGTACTGTAGTGAAAGGAGAGCCAAAATTTGGCTCTCCTTTCAATACCGGACGAGGGCTGGACGGCTTAGTTAAGTTTAGTGGGAGTTCTCTCCCTTGGCCGCACTGGAAACAGTGAGCGGAAAAGTCACGAAACAAATGACATACTTACCTATCATCATACGTTTGCGTACGCTTGCGTGTAGGGTTGCGTAGTCATCATACGGTTGCGTGTAGGGTTGCGTAGTCATCATACGGTTGCGTGAAGGGTTGCGGAGTCATCATACGGTTGCGTGAAGGGTTGCGTAGTCATCATACTCTTGCGTGTAGGGTTGCCTATCATCATACGGTTGCGTGTAGGGTTGCGTAGGGTTTGGGTTAGGGTTAGGGTTAGCGGTAGGGTTGGGGGTTAGGGTTAGGGGTAGGGTTAGATGTGAAAATTTTGACGTAGGAGTTCCAAATACTGGCCAACAATCTAATGCTTGTGGGAGTGGCGCCAATGAAATTCTGCCAAATATGACGGCAATAGCGCGCGGTTAGTGCCCAATCGGTGGCGAATTGTCCGTAGCACCCACAGTCCGTTGACTGTTTGGGTGTGTATGTGACTGTGCGCGATTATAGGGAACTCATGCGTCACAATTGTCACATCTAACGCTAAACCTAACCCTACCCCTAACGTTATTCCTAACCCTAACCCTAATCCTACCCCTAACCACGCAAATTTATCGGCCATTAAAGCATACACATCGGCAAAAACCAAAACCCAGATTTCCCCGTTGCGTCAAAAAAAAAAACAGATCTGGGGGACACAACCAAGCATTGGCAGCCCTGATGTCGACCTCACTGTCTTCTTTGATTCGTGACTTTTCCGCTCACTGTTTCCAGTGGGGCCAAGGGAGAGAACTCCCACTAAACTGAACTAAGCCGTCCAGCCCTCGTCCGGTATTGAAAGGAGAGCCCAAAATTTTAATATGACTACCACCGCCACACGGCATGGACTTTTAGTGAAGAAGCACACAAACTATATACCCACCTATTAATCGCATCGATAGACCCATTTATTGCAGTTCCGCCATTTGGACCACTTTCTTTTAAAACCCCTGTGATATCCAAAACAACACCTTTAATAATTCTGCCGCAATAAGAGTACGTGTTCGGCATTGTCTCAGCCGTCACCACCAGCAGACATGATTTGCCCAACGACCTGGATGTGATTGTTATGTGAACTCCAGTTATCAACCATACTAAGTTTTAATCCTGAAGAGTTCCCATTGTCTATGTTGGCTGTAAATCCTGAACAATTAATAAACTTATCAGTTTCTTGAGTTCTCGTTGGTGTGATGATGATGATACCGCCTAGAAAAGATTGGTAGTCAGTTTAGTAATCAGTTCCGACCGCCTCAGAGACACCGACTAACCCAAATCTAACCCTAACCTCAAATCCAAAACATGCCTAGAATATTGGACTTTCCAGGTAACTCATCGATTTCCTTTGTTTGGGGTGAATTAAAAATAAAGTACTATATTTTACAGACAAGTCGGCCCTCAGTACATAGGCTCCGGAACCTAGGGGACTAATGTCCCTTGAGGTCCCCTCCCCCACAGTTTAAGGGAGAAAACGTGTTTTAATGCGACTCTCAAACATCACGCCGGCGATGAAACTTGAATTGTCCTGCCTTAGTTCGTCTCATCTTAACCTAACCACAGTTAACAAGACGGGCTAGAAACAAGGGTGGTTAACGAGAGGAAGGCTGTCAGGAGTGATATAAGAAAAAAAAATGAGGAATTTGTTCACATAGGAGCCAGTACCCGAGAGCTCAATTCCCTCTAAGCCAGTTGCTCTCAACTTTCCTAATGCCGACCCTTTCAATTTTCATTCAGTTCCCCATGTTGTGGTCACCCCCCAACCATAAATTATTTTCTTTGCTACTTCGGTTAATATGTGTTTTCTGATGGTAATAGGCGACTCCTGTGAAAGGGTCGTTCGACCCAGAAAAGGATCGCGACCCACAGGTTGAGAACAGCTGCTCTCCCGGGGGGGGGGGGGGGGTTGTTTTTGTACAGGAGCGCCCTGGTAATAATAAGCAATTAAAAATACTTTGAGAGAATATTTTTATACATAACTTACAAGTGTGAGTTCCTGTGTCCCAGCTCCAGGGAGGAGGGGGGGATGTTGGGGGGGGGGGGAGAGTAGACTCACTGCATCTCTAACAGTTTGCAGTATTTTCGTCCGTAATATGGTACGTTTTAATGTATAATACTAGTTAAATCTCAAAATAAGATTTTGAGACAAAGACTACACCCTCTTCTTCCAAACTTAACTGTTGGCAGGGCTATCAACAGTCCTAAATTATCGAGGCGGAAAATATACCCTAACAGGGCCTCAGTCACATGCCAAATGCGCACTTAGGGATACTATAAGTTATAGTAGCCGAAAGTTCGAAATTCGGTGGTGGCGTTATAGTATAACGCCACCGCCGAATTTCGAACTTTCGGCTACTTCCGCCATCGCCGAGGGTATCCCCCACGCCACTCATGTGGCGTGAATTGGAGCTAAACTATATGGCTAGGACTCACGAGCAAATAACATGAAAGAAGCTGCAGGAGATGCAGTAGCTGCTGCTCATGAGTCCCAGCCATCTAGTTTAGCCCCCAATCCACGCTGCGTGGGAGATACTCTAGGCGGAAGTCGCCGCAAGTGCGCAATTTAAGACGACGCAAGTGCGCAGTTGACACGTGACTGAGGCCCTGTTAGGGTATATTTTCCGCCTCGATAATTTAGGACCGTTATTCGGAGGATAGCCTAGGTTCTGTACTGACTGTATGTTGTAAGTTAAAATTGGGGTAAGCTTTTAAATAAACAATATGGATATGCCAGCATTGTCGGATACAAAGGGTTCGGCATTTAAGGTTTTAAGCAGAGTAAGTTAAGTAAATAAACCATACTTAAGCAGAACTTTAATTTTAAACAGCTACTTGCAAATTTGGAACTCTTCCAAATACCGGTCCCAAATTATTCACTGTTCACAAAATCCCATTTAAGGTCTCAAGAGGTCATATAGTTACAAACATGGAATAGGAACACTACAAACTTTGCTTCGCATTATTATATAATTTCATGTGCACCAAACTTTAGAGTCTTGGGTAGTAGAGTTGTAAGTATTCCGCCTGTCACACTGGTGACTGGTGTTCGAATTCCCGCTGGTTGACTTTTTTTTTAGCCCTTAAAAGGGCAGTTGGAATGTTCTGTTTTGGTTTACAGCTAGGCTGCAATAGCAGCTGCGAGATGCTCTATGGTCATGTCATGGGTAGCTAATATTCTTTTTTTTTCATTCGCTCTTTAAAGGGCGGTTGGCATGTTGTGTTGTGGTTTACAGCTAGGCTGTGCTATATGCGCTTTTCGCCCCTATATATCCAATTTCAGCAAAGTCCTAATTAGTCGCCTGAAACAACATGCTTTTCAGGTGGCAGTGGATCTATTTATTTTCTCTCTCCAACATGTGGCCCTGGAACCCACAAGGCGAGTCACGGGTATTGTGCACAATGGAGCAAAAACTATTATTCCCCACGCCGCTTTAATGGATCAAAAACTTCTCCCCACGGCGCTTAAACAATGGATCAAAATCTATTCCTCCCCACATCGCTTCAATAGCTCGGACAACAGAAGTGATGATGATGACCTAAATGTTTTTACTACACAACCTCTTGAGGCTCTCAAAGGGATGTTTTTCGCAGCGAATAATTTGGGACCGGTATTCGGAAGAGGGCCTGCAAATTTTGTGTTCGTATTTTGTGTGTGTGTGTGTGTGTGTGTGTGCGCACACATCCTTATTATTTAATTTATATTTGTGTAGTAAATGTCAGCTCCGTGGCTAAGTCGATGCAAAGGCTTCGTAATGCCGGGACTCTTTGGGTACCAAGCTACTCCCAATTCGTTCCTTGATTACCCCAGAGACAACATACTGTTCTTGTATTCTTCTATAACACAGATCACGTCCTCCAAGACTGTCCCAGATACAGCATATCAAAACTTTTGCCCAATTGCCTGGGTGAATTACAACAGACAGTGAAGTTTATACTAGAGACAACATTGCAGATATAGATAATCTATTTTAAGCGAACCAAAGAAGAAGAAGAGTTAAAACGTATAGTTTTCCAGGAGATACACAACCAACCAACTATATCAGGTCTAGATTAATTAATAGGGAGACAGAAAACTGGTTTGTCAGCTGTGTTTTTGCCAGAAGCAGTCTGGGACTAGAAACACTGCAACTAGTGGCTAGAGACTCACCTGCACACCAGAAGGTCATGGATTTGGGTCCTGATGGAGCCGGAGATTTAAAACAAAAATGATTTTGGCTCCCAGGTCAACCCAGCCTTGAGTGGGTACCAGGTGCAGTCCTGGGAAGTAAAGGTGATATGTATTGACAAGTCAGTAGCAGTTTTTAAAAGTCTTAACAAAATGTGGAACTCTGAATTATCTAAATTATATAGTTTTAAAACCTTTTTATTTTTTTTATTTTAAAGCTGTATTACTTTAACATATGCCATTGAAAGTTGGAGACCCACTCAAAACATGGAACGAAAGTTTATTGCAATCGAAAATAAATGCCTGAATTAACTTATGAACATTTAAAGGGATGGTTTCAGGAAAGATGAGGTAATCGGAGAAATGTCTGGACAACTACATGTATCATCATTTATAAAACAAAGAGGATGGCAGTATATTTGGCACATCATGAGGAAAAATAGACACATAATCATCAAGCAGATACTGAAATGGGAAACAAATGGATTGAGGAAACATGGACGTCCAAGAGAAACTCTAGATCAGGGCTATTCAACTAAGTTTACCTAGGGGCTAAAATTTGATAAATGAGGATTGTCAGGGGCCAGATGGCTAAACCTTAACATAGAAAGATCATTGATACAATACAACTGGTAATGATCCGCGGGCCACTTGCTAGGCCTCCGCGGACCAGATTTGGCCCGCGGGCCGCCAGTTAAATAGCCCTGCTCTAGATGAACGTTGTTGAGAGAGCTTAGTTACAGATTGTTAACGGCTGACTAGCTTCTATGTTGGATAATTGTTAATGTCATGATATTAACTGGTCAAATATTTCATACAATTTTACATATATTTTTTATTGCAGATGCAGTATGGAGTGGTTGACTTCAGTGCTTCCAGCCAGTGTCTCTTACAATATATCTGTCCTTCTGTCCATCCTGTCTTGTGAAGATGATGCATTTTCAGATGTTGAGAAAAGCAGTTCAGAAAATGTAGTAGAAATTTCTTACAATGAAAAAGCTGAAGATGGAATTATAGAAAATATTGTTAATTTTTTTGTAAATCCAGAGCCAAAACCAGTTTATCAACAATCGTGTATACATTTTGAGCCCAAATCAGCATACTTTGAGAACCATTGCAAGTCATTGTTACATGTGAATGGTAACCAGACCATATCGTTGCTATATTTAGCATTGAGTGGTGCCATATTGACATTTTTATTGCTGTTAACCATAATATGGCTATTGTCAAAAGTGTATAAATCAAAATCAGATGTCATAGAAAATGTGCTTGAAGATCATCAACATTCTGTAGCAGAATCTGAGGTAGAACAAACATTGAGCACCAATAGTGAAGTAAGTCTGTCTGATTCAAAAAAAGATAGACATTTTGAGACTTTGAATAAAAACAAGTTTGATCTGCCTTTGGTTATCAACATCCAAGAAGTTCATACACAGAATGTTGAAAATATGGAGCATAAACTGTCACTTGACAATTTGTTTGAGGACACAGTGAGTCATTTTTTGAAAGAGTTAGATCAGAATTTGAATACAGAACTTTGCTTGCCTTCTGAAAGTGGGGATGGTGGAACTAGTCGTTCAGCATCATCCCCTTACATTCCTGCTGCTTTAGTTTCCCCTTTGCTTCCTCGTCGTAATCTTCACCTAAATGCAAACACAGCAGGCACTCCAGGTCAGAGAAGAACTAATGAATCACCATCAAAGTATTGGATTCGTTTTCAGAAATTCCGGAGACAAATGTCTTGGGTGTATCCTGATGCAAACTGCGATAATTTTAAATGTGAACAATTGTCACAGTCGCACAATGGGCTCTCTAGTCTTATTCAGTTTCTCCACCAGAGATGTTCTGTGAAACCTAGACAGTGGAGTGCAGCAACAGCTATTGTAGATTACACACTTTTTTTGCTTGAAAGTGAACTGACAGCACTATTTCTGGAGTCTGGAGGTTTGTTAACCATCACTGGTTTTGAAGGCACAGGAAGTGTGGCGAATGGAACACAAGCAGGCCCTGTTGATAAATTCCAAGCACGACTTGGAATAAGTATTTCCAGTTGTTCAGAAATAAGTATTTTGCACAAGAGATTTCATGAAGTGATCCCATCAGGTCATG
The DNA here is from genome assembly GCA_905116865.2 of Candidula unifasciata. NCBI lineage: Eukaryota > Metazoa > Mollusca > Gastropoda > Stylommatophora > Geomitridae > Candidula > Candidula unifasciata. The sequence goes on from CAJHNH020008478.1 coordinate 242,988, forward strand.
TTATAATTGGTGTGAAATGTAGTGGAAATTTTAAACAGAATATAAAGTGTAGCCGTAAAGCATGCATCCAAGGCGTGTCAGGTTTCTATTTATTACCACAGCAGGTAAATGAAATGGTCGAAATGCTGATAAAAAAAGCTGCTGTAAGACTTATTAGAGAGCATAAAAGTAAAACAGACAGACTGCCTTTTAAGATTCAAGTGTCTTCCCAAAAAACATTGGTGATCAGTTTTGATACTAAACTCTTGCAAGGACTAGGTCTAGGTATTGGTGAAATCACTCTAAAAATTATCCCTACACTTCAGATATTTGTGCCTCAGTTTGGTATTTTGCCTCCTCTTTATGCGGTACCATCACAGAGGAATGTGCAGAGAAACAGTCGGAACCCGAATTCTGCATCAGCAGATTTCTTAAGTCGAATTATCAGAGATGATGGTTTTGCTGATCTTCTGTGGGAAATTGACACAGAGAAGCTTCAAGCAGTTATTGTTCAGAACATTGAAAGGAAATTTATGTTATCTGGGGTCAGAGGTTATCACAAGGAGTGTTTGATGATTCTTAAAGCACTGTTTTCTAAAGGTGATGAAAATAATCTGCTTAACAAAGGCGAAATTGATGAACATATACTGGATACTGTAGTTTGCTTTCTTTTACAAGAGAGTCCACCATCTGCCTGGACACTTCACAGCCTTACAGACCGAATTTCAGATGCTGTACATTTTCTGAAGTCAGCCTATGAAAACAGACTGCTGCCGAAGTTCTTGATACATAATCCCCATTTGCTTGCAAATATCACATGCTTGCAGGCAATGACTCCTGTGTTGTCTGGCCACCAACAGAATCTGTTGACAGGTATCACAAATGATGCAGCCACAAAAGTTTTAGAATTCATAGAGCAGCGCCTGCATGAGACAGGGTTATTCAGATGTATGAAGCCAGAATTCTCCAGTCAGATGTGGGAGTATGAGTTTTTTGTGTTTGGCTGAGTACATAAATTTGGGGACACCTGTACTGTCTGGTGACTAACGGAATATATGACATAGTTATGACAGTTTTAGAATAATAGATCAGAGCTTGCATGTTATTTAGCTGTTTGAGGCAGAAGTCGCCCCTTCATATGAAGGATTATGTGTTTTTGTTGTTTGGCTGACTACCTAGATTACATGGCCAATTTACTGTTTGACCACTAGCAGTATTTTGCTGGATATCACAGGTGGTGCAGCCATACAATTTTACAATGTAGAGATAAGGACCCTTATGAGACTAGGCTGTTTATTAGATGTACTAAGCTAAAATCACACATAGGAGTATTACTTTTTCTTGTTGGGCTAACTAATCATTTAGACAGCCATAGTGGTGTGGCAGCAAAACACGACCCTGCAGATCGGAAGATCATGGATTCAGATCTCGACAGAGCCAGGATTTTTTCAGAAATGACCTTGGCTTTCAGCTTGACCTTGCCTTAAATAGGTACCAGAAAAGGTGCTGGAAAGTGATTGTGGTTGGCATGGAGTTGACCACATCACCCACGCAGTGTCGATTAGCCTATAAAATATAAGCTTTGCTCTAATGTCCAGTACACCTGAAGGTGTAGAAAGGGTAGTAGTTGTAGTAGATTTTTACCCCACTAGGACATCACACAAGCGACAAACACTTGATGGCACAAAGTGGCATCATGTGGCTGAGGATCACCGTGGAGAGGTCCCCAGAAACCGCGTTCAGCGGACCATATTTATGGTCAGGCTATATTGCAGCCCCTGGCAAGAGCCATAGGGCTTCAAATAACGAAAAATTGCATCCCACAAAGGGATGACTGGATTCTTTATAAATCAGGATGGAAAGGGTCCCTTACTTGACTTTAACTACTCAGTTATTACGGCAGTATTTTCCCATTGTGAATTTAAATAAGACAAAGAGTATTATATTACATAGTGTCATATTTCACTCTATCTTGTTGAGTGCATTATACAGTATTTACATTAATATGTAATGGAAAAAAGTGCATTCTGTCAACTGAAATACACAAATTACATAATCCATTGTTTCACCATACATCTGCTTTTTTATTTGCATAACAAAGTACCTCCGATGCATATTCCAGTCAGTTCAGCTTACTTCAGAACATGACTGTTAAGAGTAATAAAAAAAAAAAGCCATGCAGTAAATTGTACAGTTATATTGGTTGTATGTATCCTCACTATTTAGACACATGATCATCATCCTCATGTAACAAGTCCTTTGCAGAATGTCGCTCTAATCATGGTCTGCCTGAAAGAAACTCAGTCTTTCACCAGCTCTTATGTACTTTCATATGCAAGGAGTCACTTATATCCTGTACCCATTGTCGTGTTGGTCAACCTCTGCCCCTACTTTCTGGTAAAATGCGTTCTGCTAATATTTTTTACCAGTCCGCCCGCCATGGCGCTTGATATAACCAAAATCTGAGACAAAATGCTGTGTATTAGCCAGACTTCCGTTATGTTAAAATCTTGTAAAATGTCATTATTTCTTCTCTTCTTTGTGGATGGTATTATGAGAATCTTTTAGATACATACATGATTGAACTACAGAGTGCCCTAAAAATCTAAATGTATTCTTTAAATTGTAAGTAATGTACACACACTTTATTATTTCTTAATTTGACTGTTTTAAACGGATAGCTGAATCGAAGTAATGGCGGAAGCCAGACTAACCTCTGTTAAGTTTTATTAAATTAGAAATTATATTAAAGTGGTTTTAGAAGTGTGAAAACATAGTTTAAATACCCAGAAAGTTTACCAGGCAATTTTAAAAAGTTGTGTGTAGATTTTTTAAGACACACTGAAGACGTATTTTGCCATTGATAATGTATGAATGTTTTTTTTTTTAACTTGTGAAAAATTGAGATTGTTTTATACAACAAAGTGGATTGAAAATGTTATATTAGTGACATTGAGTTTAAATGTTGAAATTGTTATTTACCATGAAATAGCAACTCATATTCAACATCAGTTCTCATTATGCCTAGTGGCACATGAGGCTTCAGAGAGGACTTTCCATGCTTTCCTGTCTTGTGCAATCTTCAATGCGTTTTTCCATGTCAAAGATGCCACACTCAGGTCACTTTCCATCGTTCGTCTCCATGGTTTTTTTTTAGCGCCCCTTTTTTCTCTTTCCCTCTGGTATCCATGTAAGAGCTGTTTTGGCAGGTATATCAGGATTCATTCTCATAACGTGGCCAAGCCATTTCCATCTTCTCTTGGTTATCATACTGTCTAGAGTTTCTTGGTTTGTGACTTGAAGTAAGTTTAGTGTTTGAGATTGTATCTGGCCAGAAAATTTTGAAAATTCTGCGTAATACATGTGTGGTGGAAGGTGGACAGCTTGTGTACATCCTTTTTGGTCATTTTCCAGCATTCTGCTCCATAAAGAAGAACTGGCAAAATGATGCTCTTGTAGAGTCGGAGTTTTGTTCCTCGGCAGTAACTGTTGGATTTCCAGATTTGCCTCATCCTTCTAAAGCTCTAGCTTTATTCAGATGTGACTGTATGTCTTCCTCTGTCCCTCCCAGTAGGGACACCACACTGCCAAGATATGTGAAATGTTCTACATTTTCAAGTGATTGGTTGCTTATGGTCACTAGTTGTTGGTTTGGACTGTTTGTTATGATCTTAGTTTTCTTTGTACTTATTCTCAGTCCCACCATTTATGCTGAGCTGTGTAGTCTGTTACTTTTATCTTGTATATGTTCATGTTTATGTGATAGCAGTGCTATATCATCTGCAAAATCAAGGTCCTCAAGCATGGTGAATGGAGTCCATTGAATGCCTTTCAATGTCTTGTTTTTTAGTATCCAATCAATCACAAGGTTGAAGAGGAGAGATGATATGACACATCCCTGTCTTACACCTGTCTTTACTGGGAAAGATGTGTTGTAATTTTTTATACTGCAGGAAAAGTCTTTATAGAAGAGAGCAATTATGTTGACTATCTTTTCTGGAATTCCATAATGTCGTAAAATTTTCCAGAGACTGTCTCTATGGACGCTGTCAAAAGCTTTCTCAAAGTCCACAAAATTAATATATGTACTTCTCTATCATTCATTGCATTGTTCTAAAATGTTACATAGGGGGAAGATGTGCTCAGTTGTTCCTCTGCCCATGAAATAGCAACTCATATTCAACATGAAGGGGGTATTTATTCTGCTATAATTAAGCATTAAATGAAGAAAAGTAGCTGTTAATAATACATTTGTAACAAGATTCTTTTTTCAAAGTGTTAGGTTACTTATTTTTAACAATAATGCATTTTTACCTTTGTCAGACTATAATCATATTTATTTGGTTTCAGCCCTTCAAAGAGTTTGTTTTACAAATATGTAAACACTAGTGAAACTGCTCATCCAGTTAACTGTTTGTTAGTTGTTGTTGTTGAGTTAAAGAATAGCTACCAAAATATAGCTATCAGATTATATTGTGATAGAATTATTTTATAATTGGCATTGGGTAAGTCTTTCCACCTGTCTTTGTAATCTTTCTGCCTGTCTTTGTTCTTCCTACCTGTCATTGTACATTTTCTTGCCTTTCTTAATAACTCTTTCTGTCTTTCTTTGTAATCTTTCTTCTTTTCTTGTCTCTTCTTGCCTGTCTTTGTAAATTTTCTTGTCTGTCTTTGTAAGTCTTCCTGTCTGTTTTTGTGTCTTCCGACCTGTCTTCATTCATTTTCTTGCCTGTCTTTGTAAATCTTCCTCTCTGTCTTCTTTTTGATTTTGTAAGTCTTCCTACCTCTGTTTGTACATTTTCTTGGCTGTTCATAAATCTTCCTGAAAGAGTGTATGATAATCAAAACACAAAGAGAGCACGGGGCACAAAAGAGAACCTCAAGATGAGTCAGGGAAGAAGGCATGGAAAGAGAGCAAAGTGTGAAGTCAAGGCAGGCAAGTGATGGATAAACGTGGTGAGCAGCTGGGAAGTTTTCAGCACTAGTCATCAGCTTACCTGTGCTAGGCAGAGAAGGCCCTATAGGCACAATGGCTACGACAACCCGCTCAGTATGGGTACTGCTCTCACAGAAAGAAAATTACAACTGTCACGTAACAGTCTCAACCACCCCTTCATCTTAAACTATTCTTGATCAAGTCGTTCCCTTGGAGACGAGGTCAAATTCAAAAGTGAGTTCGCCTGTGTGGGTATATAGTCCCGCTTATATATTTACACTTCTTTGTGGCGTAATATGTATTTCTGAATGTTCTGAGTCTCTTAGTATGCCTCCATTTTCAAACTTACAGTTAGAAGTTAGAGATTCTTTGTGTTATGGCTCACATTTTGATGGGACAAAGCACAACCTAGGAGTAGGAATCTTTTGGCCTACTTTCTTTGAGAGAGGCGCTAAGTTTCCCTCTCATTCTCAGCTTGGTGTTCAACGAGATCAGATATTCTGTGCCTTGGCTCTAACTTCTGTGTAAAATCTAGAAGCAGTCGTTACCCAGGACAGTTCCAAAAGCAGGGGATGATATCTCCTTGGAGACCATGCAGTTAATCAACAGTCCATAAAGCCACCAGCTTGAAAGCCACCAGCTTGAAAGCCACCAACTCTTATTTGCAACCAACAGCCAGAAGAAACACAATGAGTTCGGCTGGCAGCTTTGTCCAGACGGCCAGGTAGTGTCCAGCGTCCCTAGTTGGAAAGATCAACACCAACGGAGCCACTCAGAGAAGCCGAAGAACCTATTATCCTGATGACATTATTATTATTCAATTAACATACATCCTAGAACGGTTAGAACCATTTGACTCAATTAGCCAGCCATCACAAGCCATGGACTGTGTGCATTGTCTGAGAGTCTACCAGCAGTGATGGTGTTCCAGCCAGCCCACTGTGGTGGAGCAAGCAGAGCAGAGAAAACCGATGTTGAACGGTTGGAGATCATGGCATGGAAGATCATCTGTGTCAGGGTTGATGGAAAGTACACAAGACAGACGGTTGCAGACAGACATAACTACCAATGCCACATGGCAGGAACTTTAAGAAGAAGAAGAACCAACAACCATCTAATATAAGGCTGGGTACAGAAAGAGATACACTATATCAGAGAGGGCTATTCTCTTTCCACTTCCTCTCATAGAATTAACTGGATGTAAACTTTGGTGGAAAGTGTCAACTTCTGGACTTCAGTCTTGTTCCAGAACTTACGGTTTTTTTTTTTGGGGGGGGGGGAGGGGGTGTGCAAATCTGTTTTACAGATCTTGCATATTAAAGACTGTTGGTTTTTTTGCTTGATCCCTTGCTTTACAGGCAAATGCCCTTCGACTTCAAAAGAAACACCCCTAACTAGTCGCCTTTTGCAGCATGCCTGTTAGCGGACAGTGGGTCTGTTCTCCCTTCCCCCTCACCCTCCCTAGAATGGGGCCCTGCTACCCACATGAGTGTCCTTTAGACTTAAAAAGAACTGTTTGAAGTATTGCTTGGTATAGAAGCAGTTAAACAAGTGAATCATTCGCAATTTCATTAAACTATATTGTCATTAAAATATTATCATTCACACCTCTCTGTGAGGAGGAAACATGGAATGTAGCTAAAAAGGTGGAGAAAAACACTGTAGCTTTGGAAGTTTGAGTCTTCAGAGGGCTGGGATACATTTCTTGGATGGTGAACAGATCAGTAAGTAAGTTCTAAAACAATCCAGTATGAAACGGATGCTGCTGAAAGATATGCTAGGGACTGAAATAGAAAACAGATGGATTGAGGATACACAGAGAAAATCCCGAACATTAATGAGAGGCCAGGTGTGTCGGACTATATTCTATGCATGATATTGATAAAATTGTGCAGGAAAAAATTGAAAAGAGGAAGCGACTGTAGGTCCTATAGAGTGTATAATCAACATATCATGTGATGATGATGATGATAATAAAAGTAAGTAAAAAAGTAAAGATCCCTTTTCACGCCTTAGGCGCATCGGACATATGGGAAGAGCACCCCATATTTTTACAGAAAATCGACACTAGGTGGGTAATGTGGTCAGCATTACGTCG